>JANAVB010044218.1:26282465-26497465 GCA_029216955.1 Iris pallida
ACTGATTTAAAATTTTCGTATTGTACGTCGCGTAGTCGTATTTTACGTCGCGCACGAAATTTTATTTTCGAAATTGCTCGACGAGTGCGATTATGTGCGAGCGTACATATTTTTGAAAATATTATTTTTCTATTTTTAAAGTTTCAAAATAATATACCTAATAATTATTTTGTTATCGTTCCAAAATTTTTCAAATTTGTTATTTTATTTAAAGTCTTTCATTTCTCATAATTATTAATAATAATAATATTTTTATTGTATGCTAGAAAAGCATAATTATGAGAACATCATTTTATACCTACATATATTTCGTAATTATCTATTAGCCTATTTTAAATAATAATTTTTGGAGATTATTAATATTAATATTTATTATTCAAAAAGATATTTCAAATAATTATTATTTTCGAAATTATTATTATTGGTATTTTGAAAATATATTTAGAAGTTATTTTGGCCATTTAAATCTTGATTCAATTTTTGGAATTATTTAAATAGATTAGATATTTGGAATTTGAATTTTCTCAATTGATTTTAAGCCAAAAGAATTTAGATTTGATTTAAATTTGGATTTGATTTGGATGTGGATTATTTATTTAAATTAAATTATATATCGAATATTCTATTTTGGGGTTTAAAATAATCCTAATCCTATCCAAATGGGGATTCCCACATCCAATAAATAGGCAGGTACTCATCCGTGTATTCTATTCTCCAAATTTCCACCACAAGTGTGCGTGCATCGTGTCTGTGACCATCCAAAAATTCTTATTCCATTTTTTTACATATACATCGCATCCCCTTCGTGTCGACAACCCCGACACTATCGAATTTCTATCCTAGCACCAACCCTAGCGACCTAACCCTAATCCTAAAACTGGTCAGAGCCCTTCTCCAGAGCCTCCGCATCATCGCCGTCGTCGAGCCCCGTCCCTGTCTCTTCGGCGTCGCTGCACTCCAACGACTCCCTTCCAGAACCCCCCAATCGATACCATCATCACCAAAGACCACCACCTCCTGCATACGGATCCCGACCAACACCGCCCTGTTTCCGACGAGTTCTTGCGGCCGTCCCCGCCGACAACCACCGTCAACCCGACCCGTCCTGTCTACGACCACCAGCCAGCCGTCGCCAAAAACCCTATCGTCTCCCCACACCACCACCGTCCCATCAGAAACCCGCCTCCGACCAGCACTGAGCCACCCGGCCATCGCCGGCGGCGCACCCAAAAGAAAAGAAGCCAAAAGAAAACCCAAAAATCGAAAAACCTATACCTCCGTACCCAGTGCGCAATCGCCGGCGCCTCCGCCGCATTCTCCGCCCGTTGGACCCGACCCCAACCGTCCGCCTTACCACGTCGTCAGATACAGTCAGGAGGTATGCTAGCGATGCAAAGTATGAACTAGGGGATATATCCATTGCACGGCCCTGACCACGTCGTCAGATACGGTCAGAGACGTATACTAGTTCATGCGAAAGCCTCTAGTGGATGCTATGCTTTATTCCTACCCATTTATACGTTCCAGTATAGTTTTTGACTTGCATTACACCTAGATGGTTAGGTTCCATTGTGTTGGAGCATGTGGTATTTTCTTTATCATGTATCATTTACAGTTCATCATGGTATTGTTATTATGTATCTTGTTACGTGCCTCTGAGGACCTGGTTTTTCCCCAGGTGTGTGTTCATGTCTTCCGCAGGTATTCTAGCCAAGGCCGTGGTCTTCTCCATTCCTTCGAAGACGATTGCGCTTGGTTCGTCTTTCTATTTTTCGATTTATGTACATTTTTTCATTGTGATAGTTGGTAGTAGACTTTGTCTCCGCCCAACGATTGTATCATAATATTCGAGTTGGTATTTATATTATTATTTCTTTCATTGTGGATGAGATTAGTTTGTCTTGGATTACTGCATTTTACAGCTTATGTATTCATACGAGACCTACGTATTTCGTATGAATACAGCTGGCATGTCTATTCTCCTAGTCCTACATATTTTGGGACTGGGGCGTTACATGTTTTTGTGGTGGCCCATGCAGGTCAAGATAAATTGTTTGGTTACTTTACCGTACCAAGCAAGCCTGCGTATAGGATTAGAAGTCTAGGATCTCATCCACATATTTGACCTCTTTCCTTGATTTTATCTACCGTTTGACTCATCAATTGCATCTTGCTTGCTTGCTTCCATCCTTATTCTTATCTTCCCTTCGTGCTTGCTAGAGATTGACCCTACTAGTTAGTTGTCCCAAAACACCATTAGTTTAATTCTTTAAGTTAGGTAGAATGTCTTATGACCTAGCAACCCCTTTGACCTAGTGACCTATATTAGCAAGCTTAGTTAGATCCTAGAATCTAGAGGACCTAACCCGTCTAGCCAACCAAGGACTTGGCCAAGAAGACTATAGGACGACTGTATGACTTAGAATCATTCTAACTTCTTTAAATCTTAATCTCGTGCCTATGTATTACCATTTTGACTAATGATGCTAATGTAGCCTAGTTTTTGCAAGTTTATTCTTTATCAAGTTTGTTCATGACATATGCTATTGAGCGCTCACTAGCCTATTGTCTAATCAGAACCGGTGCATAATGGTCTGATCAACCAAGTGCATTTTGGTTCGCTTTTTTCTATTACTCTACGTGGATGAGGACATAATTAAACTTGGCCCTTACAATCCCATCTACGACTGCCTTGACAATTCTTTTGGAATTATTCGATCGTCTTTGAAATCACGTATTCGTATTCGATAATGCCTCCTTCGAACTCTATATTGCTTTTGCCTTCACCTATTTTAGGAGGACGAAAGCGCTATACTAGAACTTCCTCTAGCCATCCTATCGATTACGACCATATCGTATATTTTCCTATGATCTAGATCGCAATTTCTTACGGCATGATTTTATTATTGATTGTTCCTCATCGATACCCCTTGTGTCCTCTCACCCCCTACGAATTCTAAATTTCGAGGACGAAATTCTTTTAAGTTGGGTAGGATGTAAAACCCCTAAATTTCTACTATTTTTTTATTTTTATTTTTAGTACTGATTTAAAATTTTCGTATTGTACGTCGCGTAGTCGTATTTTACGTCGCGCACGAAATTTTATTTTCGAAATTGTTCGACGAGTGCGATTATGTGCGAGCGTACATATTTTGAAAATATATTTTTCTATTTTTAAAGTTTCAAAATAATATACCTAATAATTATTTTGTTATCGTTCCAAATTTTCAAATTTGTTATTTTATTTATAAAGTCTTTTATTTCTCATAATTATTATAATAATATTTTTATTGTATGCTAGAAAAGCATAATTATGAGAACATCATTTTATACCTACATATATATTTCATAATTATCTATTAGCCTATTTTAAATAAAAATAATTTTTGGAGATTATTAATATTAATATTTTTTATTCAAAAAGATATTTCAAAATAATTATTATTTTCGAAATTATTATTATTGGTATTTTGAAAATATATTTAGAAGTTATTTTGGCCATTTAAATCTTGATTCAATTTTTGGAATTATTTAAATAGATTAGATATTTGGAATTTGAATTTATCAATTGATTTTAAGCCAAAAGAATTTAAATTTGATTTAAATTTGGATTTGATTTGGATGTGGATTATTTATTTAAATTAAATTATATATCGAATATTCTATTTTGGGGTTTAAAATAAATCCTAATCCTATCCAAATGGGGATTCCCACATCCTATAAATAGGCAGGTACTCATCCGTGTATTCTATTCTCCAAATTTCCACCACAAGTGTGCGTGCATCGTGTCTGTGACCATCCAAAAATTCTTATTCCATCTTTTTACATATACATCGCATCCCCTTCGTGTCGACAACCCCGACACTATCGAATTTCTATCCTAGCACCACCCTAGCGACCTAACCCTAATCCTAAAACTGGTCGGAGCCACTTCTCCAGAGCCTCCGCATCATCGCCGTCGTCGAGCCCCGTCCCTGTCTCTTCGGCGTCGCTGCACTCCAACGACTCCCTTCCAGAACCCCCCAATCAACACCATCATCACCAAAGACCACCACCTCCTGCATACGGATCCCGACCAACACCGCCCTGTTTCCGGCGAGTTCTTGCGGCCGGTCCCCGCCGACAACCACCGTCAACCCGACCCGTCCTGTCTACGACCACCAGCCAGCCGTCGCCAAAAACCCCATCGTCTCCCCACACCACCGTTCCATCAGAAAACCCGCCTCCGACCAGCACTGAGCCACCCCGGCCATCGCCGGCGGCGCACCCAAAAGAAAAGAAGCCAAAAGAAAACCCAAAAATCGAAAAACCTATACCTCCGTACCCCGTGCGCAATCGCCGACGCCTCCGCCGCGTTCTCCACCCGTTGGACCCGATCCCAACCGTCCGCCTTGCCGCGCACGGCGACAGCCGCCGCGTCCTCGGCCAAGCCCCGGCCACAGAACCCCCTAGATCCGTCTCCTCGGTCCCTCGATCTTCCTCCGCCCGTCTCCGGCGAAGCCACCGTCCGTGCCACCTCCTCTCCCGTTCTTCCCGCCACCGCCAGTCTCCCGTGTCCGCCTCTTCCCCGCTCCGCCTCCTTGCGCCGCGCCGCCGCCCCTCTCGCCGAAACTCGCTCCCCACTTCTCCTCTCTCCTCCCCATCGATCTCCCCCTTCCACAGACTAACCCGACCTCCCTCTCTCTCTATACTCCTCCCGAGAGCCCTCTCTCCGATCTCTTCCTCCGCCTCTCTCCCTCTCTCTGTTTCTTTAATCTCCCTCTCTCCTGCTTCTCTCGTTCTCTCTCCTCTTCTTCTTTTCCTTTTTCTTTTTGACTTCCTTCTCTCTCTGAAGCTAACGAGAGAGTGCAGCCATTGTTATTAGTATTGGTTTATTTATTATATTTTATTTTATTTGCTGTTACTGTTATTAGTATAATTCTTAGTTTTGTTATTACTAATACTATCATCATCACCATTATTATTATTATTATTATTATTATTTTTATTATTTGTTTTTTTTGTTGTTCTTATTTAGTAGAGAAGAGACAACAGTTATTCTTTGCTTTATTTATTTTTGTATATTTTATCAAATTTGTATATGGTATCTACTTAGTATAAGTATTATTATGTAATATTGTTTTTATTATATTCATTAATAATATTAGTATTGTTGTATTATAATTATTAATTATTTCAGAAATTATATATTAGTATTTTCTAATTATATTGTAGCAAAATTTTGTAATAGGCTTGGCCTATTCCAAATTTTGTTTATAAGCCCTAAATATTGTTGTATTATTTATATTAGTTATGGCTTTTTTAGTTTAAAATTTATTTGATAAAAATCAGTTTTTTGCCTAAATCATTTTTCCTATACTTTCAAGTAATTGTTTGTAATATTTTGAATGAAAGAAAAACATAGTTTTTATCTATAGTTGATTTTTGTTTCCAAATAAAAAAAAAAGTATTTATCTAAAACTGTTAAAATAAAGTTTTTAATTATAATAAATATTTCTTAAAATATTTATTTACTTACTTTTCTTTGATTTCCACATCTTGACCCTTGCTAGTCATATTCCTATCTTCTTCCAAATCTCGAACTTATTTATATCGTCCCTAACTAAATTGACCCTTCTGGACCCAATGGAACCGACCGTGCCATCATCTGGAGTCACCTTGTACAGTTGTTGCACCGGAGTCGCAGATCGTGCCATCTTGATCATTGCAGCACACCAGGCGTCCTACCAGGCAAGATACCTTGCCATCTTGTACTTATATTTGATTCATGATATTTTATATGTTCTAGTGTTTTTTTTTACATTAGTAATAGTATGTCCAAGTATGACTTGGGTGCCATCGATATATATCGATGTTTGTGTGTGTGCGTGTGTGTGTGGACCATATGTGGTAGCGGACTTTTCCGGTGTGTTGAAGTTATGCTTCATAACTTCTTAGACTTCTTGACACGTCTCATACACGACACATGAGTGAGGATCATTGAGTCGACACGAACCTCGTATTCGACTTGCTACCGATACAGGCGGTTCGTGTGTCGGTTCATTTATGGATTAGCGGAGTCTAGATAGCGACTTGCATAGAGATATGGATCGCCAAGACATGGATATGACTTGTGTGATACATGGGCGGGGAAAACTACTGGGACGTATGAGCTAGCCCAAAGCCTTCTAGATTGCCCGGTTATGGGTTCATGGTTTCCCTGTTATGGGTGTGTCGCTAGAGGATATATCCATTGCACGGCCCTGACCACGTCGTCAGATACAGTCAGGAGGTATGCTAGCGATGCAAAGTATGAACTAGGGGATATATCCATTGCACGGCCCTGACCACGTCGTCAGATACGGTCAGAGACGTATACTAGTTCATGCGAAAGCCTCTAGTGGATGCTATGCTTTATTCCTACCCACTTATACGTTCCAGTATAGTTTTCGACTTGCATTACACCTAGATGGTTAGGTTCCATTGTGTTGGAGCATGTGGTATTTTCTTTATCATGTATCATTTACAGTTTATCATGGTATTGTTATTATATATCTTGTTACGTCCCTCTGAGGACCTGGTTTTTCTCCATGTGTGTTCATGTCTTCCGCAGGTATTCTAGCCAAGGCCGTGGTCTTCTCCATTCCTTCGAAGACGATTGCGCTTGGTTCGTCTTTCCAATTTTCGATTTATGTACATTTCTTTCATTGTGATAGTTGGTAGTGGACTTTGTCTCCGCCCAACGATTGTATCATAAATATTCGAGTTGGTATTTATATTATTATTTCTTTCATTGTGGATGAGATTAGTTTGTCTTGGATTACTGCATTTTACAGCTTATGTATTCATACGAGACCTACGTATTTCGTATGAATACAGCTGGCATGTCTATTCTCCTAGTCCTACATATTTTGGGACTGTGGCGTTACACGTGTCAACCTAGACTAGGGCTAGGGCTAGGACACCCTGCCACGTGTCCACGTCACGTGTATGCGACACAAGACACGCGTGTCAGTGGTCGTTTTCAACAGAAAATAGTGCAGTTGCAAAAATGGTGCAGGAGCTCGTGCGTGTCCGACACAACATGGGGCTCTAAAATTTGGGGAGCCCCGTGTCATGTCGGCCCTTGCCACACACACGTCAAATTTACGTGTCGAAGTGCAGTGTCCAGGGCGCTGTGTCTCCCGAAGTGCAGGGCATGCACAGTGCCCATGCACGCGCGCGCGCGACCCTGTGTCCGCGTGTTCGTGCAGACTCGACACGACACGAAAACGACACAAGGATACCAAAACGTGTAAGCGAGACCCAAATCTAATTTCCTATTCAAACACAATCCCAAAAATCACACGAAATGCCTATTGGAGCATTTCATCAAACACTTGGTATGTGTCACTGATACGTGTCCAAAAGGATACGAATGGACACAAATTTTGGGGCTTCCTATTCCTACAGTTAGGTTAGGTCTAGGGCTCCCTAAATATGCATAAAATCAAGATTCTATGGAGGGGATTGAAAGTTACCTATATGTGTCAAATCCTTCAAAAAGCTTCAAAGTGAGGTGCTCCTCTTGATGGCCAAACTCCTCCAATGTGCTCCCAAGCTGAGAATACTCATAACCAATAGCAAGAACAGTAAAATTAGGTCCTAATGCAATTGGTTTGGAGGAAAAACGAATTAAAATGGATTTTCTAGGGATTAGGGAAGATGGAGACTCACCTCTTTCTAAACTTGCACAAATTTCTAATGGAGGCTAGCCCTAACTTTGAGGGGTATTAAATAGGATGGGGGAGACCATCATGACCAGCCATGGGCTGATTAGGGTTAGGGTTTGGCTACATGGTGTGGGCCTATGGGCTTTAAGTCTCAAGTCATTAGTCATGACTTATGAAGTCATAAGCCATTCTAGCCTAATTAATTCCTAATCTCTCCAAACAAGTTCCAATGAGTTAAACCTCACTAATTTAGGTCAAGCCAAGGTTACTTAACCTAACCAAGTGGTCTTAACCTAGGTTAATCTCTAGGTTAGTCTCCTAGTCAACACTAGTCAAAGTCAACTATAGGGCCAAAATCAATTATACTAAAAATCTCTAAAATCACTAGAAATCACATTAATTCTAATAAATCTAATTAATACTAACTATCACTAACCATGGTTAGCTAAGACTAGCTGTGACTAATCTAGGTTAGGTCCAAACCAAGTTAGACTAATCACAGAACATGGCAATCAATTAAAATATTAAAATCACACAATTCTTAATATACATTAAATTCCAATAATATATATTAAATTCAATTAAATTTAAAATGACAAAAATACTCTCGAACTAGAAATGATAAATGAAATACCCTAATCACATGGCTAGGCTCTAGGTTAGGCTGTCTCTAGTGTTACACTATCAAAACACCAAAATCATAAGTCAAGATTTAAAATAGTTTTAAAATGATTTAAAATTACCAAAAATTATATCATGATTTAAAATCATTATTAAAAGATTAAAATCACAAAATTTCAAAATTACCCTCATTTGAAAAACTGGGTGTTACACGAGCCCTCTCAACCGCATGACTCTGAATTTTCCAGCCGCATAGTTTTCTGCCCTTAGCCGCATGAGTACCCTTCCCTTCCTCCAGTCGCATGGGTTGCCCCTTCTGCCTGCCGCATGGATTCGTCTCTCGTTGGGCCGTATGACTCCTCCCCACGCCTTATCTTGTTATTTTATTATTATTGCTACTACTCATTTAGTATTATTAACTCATGCCTTGTAACCCTCAGTGTAATTGGGTCTCCTGATTGAATGCTTGCACTATGATGCCCTGCACATGTACCTGAACGATAGTGACCCGCGTGGTGCACTCTTGACAAGTAAATATGGCATGACCCGATAGTGGCCCGTCGTGGCGCACTCTTGACAAGTACACTTGACATAATAACCTGACATGATATATCTTGATAAGCTGTTACGACGGCTACATGACATGACATGACCTGTATAATTAACCTAGACACCGTGGACGATTGTGCTTGTACAAATAATCCAGTTCTGTCTTGCATCATGTCTAGGAGGGAACTCCTGAGTACCACGGTCAGGAGTACCTACTGAAATGGACTAAGGCTAATAACTAGATTAATATATTAGTCATAAAGAGATCTCCCAGCTACAGGTAATCCCGTTACCTGGACGCACTTGGCATCTGTAGCCTGCCGTCGAGTAGGGCACATTTCCAGCACACTGTCATGTATTGCACCCTTCAAGCTACCTAAGGGTACATGCGTTTCCTGGACGATGTACCCACCTGAATTCACCCCTAAATTTTCGACCTGGGTAACCTGGATGGTCTGTAGGGCTTGTGGCTGTGGAGTAATCTCACTGCATCTTGCTAGTAACTAGGCCTTTGATAACCCTAATTAGTTAAAGTATCAAGCCGTACTCATTGCTTGGCCGTGATTGAATGAATGAGGAATAATCAGTCTAGTCTTGATCCTGTACAAGATTGTTACATGCCTAATTTTCTTATGTTATCTTGCGGATAAATGGAAGAAACCAAGTTCGGTTCAGATAAAGGGTTACAATTCCGGTCCTTGTTTGGTTTAAGTATTGTAACCGAGTTATCTGAATGGTCCCATGGTTATCTTACCGTATATCTTCGTGATGTTATATTATCTCCAGTTTCTATATTATTATTATCTTCTGTGCTAATTGCTGGTTTTAGTTCCTAAGTGAAGCTTCCTTTGTGGTACTTGCTCTTTTTGGGGTCTGACCCAGCTGGTTTTGTATGGCCAGATTTTGAAGCAGCTCCAGAGAATCTATCGACTTTCCAGCCCGATGGTGGCGACTAGACGTAACCAGGGCAACGAGTGGGTTTATTTGTGATCTTCCATTTTATTGTAAAATATTCTTTTGAGGCGTTTAGCCGACGAGCACCTATTTAGCTCGATTGCACTTATTTACTGTCTGCCTACGGGCTGTAACATGATTGACAGATCCTAGGGTTGATCATGTATGACTAAACTCTTGCTAGTCCTAACATTTTGTAACGACTAGCTTCATAATCAGCTGAATATAATATTTGGGACGCCTTATTATTGTATATTTAATGATCATACATCTTGTGACTTTACTTACTTGCTTGTGATTGAGACACTAGGCTTATTCATGACCATAGGAGACTGTTGGCTTGTAGTAAACCCTCATGTATCTAGACAACCGTGACCGTATAGCGAGATGGATTCCATTTCATATACGTAGCTGGCTATGTCTGCTCCCGCTCTCCAGTATTCTGGTTCTGGGGCGTGACATTGGTATTCCAAATTTACCACGCACGGCATAGAACACATGTCTGAATTGATGACATCGATAGAAGATGGTAAGTTTTAAAATACTTAAGTTTAATTTTAAATAAATTATAAGGCGTTCGTTCCATGCACTTATATTTTTTTGATATCTTATAGTGGCCGGTAACGAAGATTATGTACGTTGGTATGGACGTCCGCTAATGCAAAATCCAATATGTATTTGAAGAGCCCCGGTTCGAAGTACGAGCTATAGATGATCGGAGTTTGCGTGAGCACAGGGCACGTGTAGAATTAAATGTATTAGTTCATTTCTACATATAATATCATGGTAATTTTTGTTAACTTTACAACATTAATTAAGTATGTACTATAATATTCAGGTGGACTGTATGACTCATATGTCCTAAGTCCCCGGTGTCGATCCAACTGGAATATTTGGGGAGGCATTTGAATATCTACGCCAGCCCCTCGAACCCGATTTTGTTCCATTGAATGTCCCGGCCTATCACCCCGTAGGTATTGTCAGGCAGAGACATGCACATCCCCGTAGGACCAAGTCACATGATGACGAAGGCCCCTCATATCCTTGTGCTGGTACCTCGGATCCTTATGCAGGCCCCTCGCATCCTTGCGCTGGTACCTCGGATCCTTATGCATGCCCCTCACGTCCTTATGCTGGTACCTCGGATAGTTATGAGGGGGCATCCCAGATTTATCATGGGCATCCCAGAGTTACGAGGGCATGCCGCAGGACACTTCTTATGCCTTCGATTGGGATTATTACGTCCAGCAGACGGGATATTCATTGTTTGGCCCAAGTCATCTAGATCCATCTAGCCAGTTTTATTCGACTCCATCAGTGCTACATTCACAAGTGGAGGAGCCACCGAAGGTCACTGAGGAAAGGAGAAGAAGACTAGGTATAAGGCAAGTAGACCGTAGAGACTATAGAAGGGATAATAGAGGGGGGTTCATTTTATTTCTTTGAGAAATGATGTATGAAGGGAGTTTATGTTATTTCTTTGAAAAAAATGTATGAAGGGAGTTCATTTTATGCATGTTCTTTTATTCCCAATTTACTTTAAAAACCACGCAAATTACAATAAACACTCAAAAACACTACAAATAAATCACTCAAATGACAACAATTACTGCATTGGTTGATTTGTGCATGTTCTTTTGTTGTGTCCTATCCCGCCATAAATCGTGCAATGGAGATCCCTTGTCGTCAGTTCTCGCATCATAATACGGATCTTCCTCGGTCTTCCAGCTCTGCGTCCAACAAGTGGTACTCCTATTTGATCTCTTACCAATTCACTTTGAGGAGTGTGGGGGGATGGAATTGGTTCCATACGTGGCTATATACACTTCTAAGTGTTGTAACAGAAAATTCAACAGGATAAAAACTTTCAACTGTAAAGTTGGATGAATGACAAGCATAGCAAGCATGTACACATGGTAGTAGAGTATGTTGCCACCGACCACATGTGCAACATTTATGGTCTAGCTGAACCACATAGCATCTACTTGTTGCATGATCAAATATTTCAAATAAAAAAATTATCAAAATGCAACAATTGCAAATGGTGTGCCTTTCTCATGATGCGTGCCATAGTCTTAAGCATTCTTGGACAAAAGTCTGTATGCATATTTTCAGCATTTGTTCGATGCTTGTCATGCAATGTTATAATTTTAGCTCTAATACCATCAAGCAAAGTTGTTATCGGTTTGTCACGCAAACTTTTTATCCAACCATTAAAACATTCAGCAATATTTGATGTGTTGATATCTAATCGTGGACATGGTGCATAATCAGTGATCCAGTGCGAGAAAATACGATTTTTATCATTTGAACCTACAAGCCAATTGAAAATATTTACATCTGCAGATTTTATTCTCTCGAACCACTCGTTCGTATCAACCTTATTATAGATCGGGCAGGTTTATCTAACCATTCTAGATATTTTTGCGAACCCGAACCAGAAAAATGACCTTTCATATTTTGTTTGAAGTGTTGAATGCAAAAAAAAGGGAGAGTCTGGAAAAATTTCTCGCATTCCCGAATTAATCCTTTCTGCTTATCTGATATAAAAGAAATACTATCCCATCGTTCAAAAAAACTTTCAAAAGACATTTTCAAACAATTTAAAAACCATGTCCATGAATCAGTATTTTCTTTTTCAGCAACACAATAAGCAATGTGATATAATTGGTAGTTTGGATCGTGAGCACATGCAACAAATAAATTACCTTGATATCTAGATGTAAGAAAAGTAGCATCAATGCTAATAACAGGTAAACAACCGCTCAAAAAATCATCAATACAAGCTTTGAAACACAAAATTCTTTGAAATTCATTATTTTCAACTATTTTTAGAAAACATTTGCTTCCTGGATTGGTTTCCATAATTGTAAATCCATATTTTTCAAGACTACCATACGCATCAATGTAACTACCGTTAATTTCTGATAATGCAAGTTCCTTAGCTCTCCAAGCTTTGGAATATGTAATATGCAAATGATGGTCTCTAAGTATATCACGCACAATGTGTGCTGGACTATAGGAGTTGTCATCTCTACTTTTACCAATTACTTTATTTCTTACCCATGCGGTAGTAGCTAGTGGATGATGTCCTCCTATAGATCCACCTGAACATGAATGCCTTGCTTCAAATGTACGAATTTCAAAAATATTATCGTTGCCGACGGCTCTAACATATACTCTCCAACAACAATTTGGAGATCACAAGTATATACAATTCTATGGGGATTATTATGTTTAGATGAACAACTAAAATTATATCTAATTGCTAGATCAGAAATAAAATTTCTAAATTCATATGGAGAATTAAATGATTTACCAACAAATAATTCGGAAGTGGAAGAATCTAATTATCATCATTTGACAAACAATAATCTAAATTTTTAACTAAATCATCACTATTTTCATCATCAACATCCATATTTTCAGTGTCAATGTTCTCTTCAATTTGGTCTGCAGTGCTAGGGCCGGCACCAAATTGATCTTCTAGGATTGGTTGACTACTGGAAATAATATTTGTGGTAGTATTTGATACCGAGGGATTAATGTAAATTTTAATGCAAGATGAACTTAAACAATTTTGAACAACAAAATTTCATGCTTCCTCACTATCTACTACTAAAAAAGTATCTGTAAAAACCACCTTATTATAAATTCGATAGAAAAACAATCACTAATAATATTACGTAAACTAGCTAGTGAAATATTATAATAAGTATAAATAAGATGAGTACTACATCCTTGATAAGATAATCCATCTAGTATACCTCCATGGTAGCAAATTATTGTTAAATTTGGATCCATTATCACAAATTTGTAGACTACGGATGCTATAAATGAAGGTTGAGAATAGCTTCTGAATAGAAGAATAGGTGGAGAGAACTTCTAAACTGAATAGCTTCTGTATGAACAAAAAATAGTCAGGAGAAGTGAATGAGATCCTCTTCCTCTGAGAACTATATATAAGATGAATAATTTCTATCCGTTACTACTGAGTTAACGTTAGCTAGTAAACAAACGTTACCTATCCTATAGCATAGCCATCAACCCATCAGGTAGTAATAATTTACCGTTTCCCATCAACTTTATATCCCATCAATCCATTTTATCCCATTTAAAATTTATATCCCATCAATCCACATTCTATCATATCCATATATTTATTTAAACCCACGACACTAACGGAGTCTAACGGATTTGGGTTAATAATAAAAAAATTAATAATAAAAAAAGTCCAGAACGCCTATCCTAAGACGTTTTGTGCCTTCATTGGAATTTCAAATAACTTTGTGCCTTCATTGGAATTTTTAAACTATTTACTGCTTTCTATGAAAATTTTCGATATATATATAAGGTAATAAAAAATGTTAAGTGTCTTTTCATGTGACAATGTAAGACGATACCAATATCTGGTTATAATGCACATATGATAATTTATATACTGATTATGGATAAAACAATTGTATTGATATGATCTAAATTACTTATCACGATGACGAGCAGAATTTACTATGGAATATTGTAACAATTTTTTTAAATATGGAAACTATTATATATTTCTAAATTTATAAAATTAAGAAATATTTTATTTTTGTACAAAATAATCAATTTTTTGATTAAAATAGTAAAAATATCCTTATTTTTTAAATATTTCGTATAAAAAACGAGAATATTTTTATTTTTAAAAATAATAAAATATATACTAATTTTTGTATTTTAAATAAGGATATTTGCTAAAATATTAATGTTATTTTTTTCCCCCTTCACTTCAGCGTGTACCCTAACCTGACTCTCCCCCTTTCCCCATCTCATTTCTCCACTCCCTCCCCCAAAGATGACAGACTCCGATCCCCATCCCACATCCCCCACCGCCACCACCCCCGCCCCCACGTGCACCACCACCGCCTGCGCCTCCTGCGGCGGCCCCACCGCCGCACCCCCACCCCTCTCCTGGCCGGACACCTCCCCTCCCCCAGCCTACCGCCCCATCCGCTTCCCGGCGATCAACGCCCCCACCCAGACCAGCTCCATCATCCTCACCCCCGTCCCCCAGCCCCTCCCCGTCCCCACCGTCCCCAACCCCTCCACCCACCCCTTCGTCGTCCCCACCAAGCAGATCTCCTCCCCCGCCGACATCTCCCGCTTCCACTCCCTCCCCGCCGGCCGCCACTTCCTCGGCTTCATCGCCGCCCTCTCCCACTCCGCCCGCGGCCTCAAGATCTCCTCCCCCTCCCCTCCCCCTCTTCCTCCGCCATCCCCTCCCTCCTCTCCCTCCTCTCCTCCCTCTCCGACTCCGCCGACCGCATCCCCCCCCTCCCCCACTCCTCCCGCTACGGAAACCCCGCCTTCCGCACCTGGCACGACCACCTCTCCTCCTCCCTTCCCTCCCTCCTCCTCCCCCTCCTCCCCGACGACCTCCGCCCGCCCTCCCCGAGCTCTCCCCCTACCTCCTCGACTCCTTCGGCAACCCCTTCCGCATCGACTACGGCACCGGCCACGAGACCAACTTCGCCGCCTTCCTCTTCTGCCTCGCCCGCCTCGGCCTCGTCCAAGCCCGACTACCCCTCCCTCGTCCTCCGCGTGTTCACCAGCTACCTCGACCTCATGCGGAAGCTCCAGCTGCGCTACTCCCTCGAGCCCGCAGGCTCGCACGGTCTGGGGGCTCGACGACTACCACTTCCTCCCCTACGTCTTCGGGTCCGCGCAGCTCGTCGACCACAAGTACATGAAGCCAAGTCGATACACAACGACGACATACTGGAGAACTTCGAGAAGGACTACATGTACCTGTCGTGCGTGGCGTTCGTGAAGAAGGTGAAGAAGGGGCCCTTTGCGGAGCACTCGCCGATGCTGGACGATATCAGCGGAGTGCCGACGTGGGCGAAGGTGAATAGTGGGCTGCTGAAGATGTACAAGGCGGAGGTGCTCGAGAAGGTGCCGATAATGCAGCATTTCCTGTTTGGGTCGCTGATAAAGTGGTAAGGGCCTTCGCATTTACTCTCCGTTGGTTCTGATTAAGCTAGTTTGTTTTATGTTGTGTGTAGTTCTTTGTTTCTGCCGATATCTTGTTGCGTGCAATTAAGTCACTAGGGCGATTGGTTATAAGTACACGACAACGAAATACTAGTCAGGACAAAATGGACTAGTTCTTGCGTATGTATTTGCTTTTGGCAGGCGTGGTGTCCGCAACAAAGGGTGAGGTCTCCACAAGGAACAACGAATGATTCTCGATGATATTACCATGATGTAGATTGTTTAATATGGCGCAACCGGAGAAGAGATGGCTCGTGTGTTAGAAAGGGTAGAAGATTCATAGAAAAAATATTTAATATAAGGAAATGAAGGTGGTACTAGGGGATTGGGGAGGGGGGGGGGGGAGGGTTGGAAGTTGTCATTAGGAAATAATGTCGTGTCCAAAACCTGCAAGTGCAGTCATGGGGTAGTGACTATCCTATATTCTAAAAAAGTATCCATGTATTGAAAACTTTAGCAAGATTACAAGACAATATGAGGAACAAAAAGGGACAGGTGGAATGAAGTGGCGATTTTGGTAGTAGAGGACAACCAAAGTACAAGAGGAGAGTGGGGAAGGATGGCCGTGGGCTCCCCGGTGGGCAAAATGAGATAGGAGGAAGGGGATAGGGTAAGGGTTTGAGGAGGGTGGACGGAGAAAATGGATAGTACCAATCTAAGTTTTATATTTGGTATGTTTTAAAGGTGCTGTCAGCATGGACTGAGGCGTTAAGAAAATATAAAATGTTTGCCAAACTAACCTAGAAGACGTATCCTAAATAGGGGGCAGTCCATGTAGGGAGGGTGATGGTTGAAAGTTACCATAAGGAAATAGTGATTCTTGTGTCCAAAACCTGGGTGGGCAGTCATGGGGTAGTGACTATCCTATGTTCTAAAAAATGGATATATGTATTTAAAACTTTAGCAAGATTACGAGACAATACAAGGAACAAAAAAGGAGCGGCGGAAATGGCGATTTTGGTAGTGGAGGACAACCAAATACAAGAGTAGAGCAAGAAGGAAGGATGGTCGTGGGTTCGAGCTCCGCGGTGGTTAAAATGAGATAGGAGGAAGGGGTTAGGGTAAGGGTTTGCGGAGGGTGGAAGGAGAAACTAAGTTTTGTAGTTGGTACTTCTTTTAAAGGTGCTGTCAGCATGGACTGAGGCATTAGAAAATATAAAATGTTTCCAAACTAACCTAGAAGACAGATCCTAAATGGGGGGAAGTCCATGAAGGAGTATCTACGTAAATCCTTCTTCTCTTGTGGTAGTTGATTTCACCCTGTGGTGCAATGTGTCATAGAGATTAGTACAATTTTCTATAGTAAATTGTATTATCTTACCTCTTTGTCTAGACTCTTTATAGTCCCGGAGAACTTGGAGGGTTCTCCTTGGTTTCATGCGCTTAAACTGCAACCCAAAAGGTAGGTCTACCTATTTGTCAACATGCTAAATAGGTTTTATGGCATAACCCTCTCATGCTCATAGCCAACTTAGATACAAATTTGTCTGTAATGTAGAGGTTTGACATTAGGTTGACAGTCGGTCATAAATTTTTGTCAAATCTTGTATGAAGCTTTCTTATGCTCCATAGGTAACCCCATTCTGATGGGAGGATGCCTGGAATGAAGATGATAATGGTGAATAGTTGACTCTTTTTTTAAGTATAAATATTGGCCCAGTTTTTTACTAAAGTATTCGAGGATTCTTTTCTTATGAGTGGTCATTGTTGGAAATCTTAATTTTTTTTTGGGAGCCCTTGGAGCAATACCGTCGTTCCCAGGCAAAAGCTATATGCTGGTTAGGTTGTGTCAGAAATAGAATGCTAGAAAGCCATATGTGGGACTAATTTTGTAGTATCCAGGCAAAGTTGACGTGGGTTCCGTATGATTTTTAATAAGTTATTTATTGTCGTTCAATCTATATGCACTTAACTGGATGACACAAGGACCCCAATTAGTCAGCATAAATCTGGGCCTCACATGTCATTCGTTGCGTGCATATGCTCTTAACTAGATGACACAAGGACCCCAATTATTCAGCATAAATCTGGACCCCATGTCATTCGTTGCGTGCAAAACCATTCTGTGGTTTGGCACGCAAGTGAATCATTTTCTGTCATCCCTGAAGGTCCAAATCAGACTTGGACCTGCCCTTGTCACATGCAAAACAAGAGACATGTCATGTTGGTGGTTTCAAGTTCAGTGCGGAAGCGGTCAGGTCCCCAGGACTAGGATGAACTTAATCTTTTTATATCTGATAGACAACTTATAATAAGCTGGGTATATCCATCAGCAGAATATGCGACTAAATAGGTCCCCTGCTCTACGTAATATGCGACGAGATAGGTCCTGCCCTACCCCTATGATGACTTAAATCTTTTTATCAGGTCGAAAATTTAACCATTGTTCCTTTTCTTCTTCCTCTTTAGTAGCAAACATAGAATTAGAAGGAAGATATTTGTTTTTTTCATCTTTGCCTGTTGTCTCCTCCGAGGCCAGCCGCCACCGCATCCGTCTAATTAGAAAAAAGAATAATTGATTTTTAAAAAAATGACGCAAGACACTAAATGCTTTAGTGTGAGAGGAGAATAAAGGAAATATCCTTTCGAAAAGTGAGGATAGCTAGAGAAAAGGATAATTGTTCAAGGGCCCAATTTATCTTTACTATGACCATGTTATGCACAAAACATGTACAACAAGATTACAAACACCTTAGAGGTAAAGAATTGGCTATGGAATTAGAACTGTCACCATGATATATGTAGATCATAAAGTTATTACTTATATATACCAAGTACTATAGCATGAATAGACTGATACTCTTAGTAGAAGTAAAATTTCACATACTAACTTGTAAAAATTTTCCGGATTCTTCTTGAGCCAACTGTAAAGTCAATAACTCACAACTAGAAAGGTACATAAGGAAAACTTCCCATCAGATATAATGCACTCAGTTTTTTTTCTCATCTAGTAGAAGAAAACACGGGGTCTTATCTTATTATTATTTAACTATTCTTATTATTATTTAACTATCTTAAGATTAGCAAAATCTAAAATAAAATAATTAACAGTTACATGTTAAAATATGCAAAATGGTATCTATCGAATTCAAATAAGATTTAGATATGTAGATTTCATTACATCTTTTCATATTATGGAATATCACTTAATATGGCTGCCAATCTTATACAATCTAAACATAAGCACAACTTATTCTTTAAACATTATTCTTATCTGATTAATGTTTTCAACTTTACACATTCTCGAAAAACCTAAGAAATTAAGTTTTTCATATTTATCAACTTAAAAATTGTGTTGTTGAGTATATTTGAAATATTGTTATTTTCTTTCCTTTGACCGAGGGAGCAAAGAACCTCGGACATTCTTCCATCCATACTCTTCCTAAGGTAAATATATTTTCTCTCTAACTCAAGAGATAAATAAGATTAACTAATAAATTATTCCTTAAATCCAAGATAACTATAATTATGTTTCTTGAATGTCTTTTTTGTTTTAATATATTTAGCATAGTTTGTAGTATCGGCCGATTCCGATCCGATACGGCCGATATCGATACAATTTGTCATGTCCCGATTCGATACTGATACTATCATATGTCTCTTTTTCAGTCAATTTGACAAAGAAGATTGAACGAAAAAGACCAATCAAGAAGGGTGTAAAAACATAATAAGGTTGTAAAAGAATAAAACTTATCTATAGCAGGTAAACCAATCAACAAGGGTGACTAGTATTTCATTTAATTCTAAAATTACTCGAAAACAGCACAGAAAATACTTACAATCATGTCTAAATATATAGAATGTTTTTTTTCCTAAATTTTAATACTTATTTGTTTTTCGATACCGAAAAATTCGATACTCCGATCCGAAATCGACGATACTGCCGATCCAAATAATCATAGGAAGGGTCCGATATTGATACTGCGAACCTTGATATTTAAAATGCACTTTTCTACAAATTAATAGATACTTTTTGTTTAGGTGCATTAAAATATATGTATTCTTAGTAATTTATTAATCTTGGTTTGTTATAGTTATGGAAAGAAGAAATAAAATCTACACAATTTAACTTCTTAGTTGAAGTTATAGTTTACGGTACCCTTTGCCTATTTTAGCATCTCAGTGCATATCTAAGAATAGAATAACATTTAGGGATATTTAGTAATAGTGGCTCAGATAATACTTGAAATTAGGGTTTGAATCTCCAAAATATTCGACGTTAGTGTTTGGGTCTCAAAATCAGTGTGCACGTAGGCAAGTGAGAGGTGATTTTGAGATCCAAACGCTAATGTCGGACATTTTGGAGACCCAAAACCTAATATCAACTATTATGTGAGACCCTATTACTAAATAACCCTAACATTTACCATAGTTAACTTATAATATTTTATAATTGAAAATATATTGTACAGTTTAATATATATTTAAACAAGATTTAATCGTACGAAAGAATATTTAGTAAAATTTGTTGGATTTTAAAATTTTTTTTTTTTAAAGCAATAATATATTCCGTTAGACCGACTGGCAGAATTTGAACATATGTGGTTAATGTTGGCGGGTGGTATTTGAGAGTTGGGGATGGTTGGTTGGTTGATGGACTTATGTTTCCATTAAACGTGGTGTGCGATTGGTTTGTATATAGAGAGGTTACCAACAAGGTTCAACAAGAAGAGAACAATATTTCAGCAACGTTCAACAAGAGAAAAAAATAGTTCAGCGATGACAGAGGGGAGAGGAGCTACAAGCCAACGAAGAAGAGGAGAAGAAGAGAAATGCTAGATAAAAAATTCATAGGTAATTTTATTATCGATTATTTTATTTTTATATCAGGATTATTTATTTTATTATAATTAAATATGTGGTGCCCTCCTGGATACGTCTATCGTTTTGGTTAGTTATGTGTAAACATGTGGTTGTCAAAACGTGTATTGCTACATATTTTAAGATTTCGGTTTTTGGGGTTATGGTTTAGGATTCTAAGAATTTAGTGTTAGGATTTTTAAGGTTTAGGGTTAGGATTTGTGCGTTAGGATTTTTGGATTAGAGTTAGGGTTTTTAGGGTTTAGGGTTAGGATTATGGTTTGTAGGGTTAGGTTTTTAAGTGGTAGGATTCTTGGGGTATTTAGGTTCGGGTTTTAGGGTTAAGATTCTTAAGATTTTTAGGGTTTGGGTTTTAAGGGTAGGGTTAGGGTTAGAGTTGGATTAGGGTTAACGATAAGAGTTTGGGTTGGGTTAAAGTTAGGACTAGGGTTAAGATTAATGATAAGGATTATGCAATAGCTAATTATAATGAAATAACTAATTCTAATATAAAAAGTAATTAGTAATGAAATTGGCTATGAATTTTTGATGTTACTCTTATTCCTTTTCTTTTCTTCTTTGTTGGCTTGTAGCTCATCAATCTTCTCTTCTCTTCTCTTCTTGTTGAACTCTTTTTCTCTTCTTGCTAATTCCGCCAGTCGGCCTAGCGGAATATATTTTTGGTTTAAAATTTTAAGAAGTTTTTTTCTTCATTCTATTTTACTAAATATTTTTTCATACGAACAAATTTTCTTTATTTAAAACCTTTATTGTGTATATCTCATAATATACTAAATTAATAAATTTTAAATCTTATCTTTTCCCTAATATATCTTAGGTTTATTTGCAACTAAGTATCCTTAACTTTCATGTTTTTGCAACCAAATACCTTGAATTCTTTTTATTAGCAACTTTATATCCTAAACTATTGAGCTGTTAGTAAGTGTTAAATATTATTGTAAAATGGCAAAAGCAACTCTAACAAATTATGAAGACAAAAAAAAGTAAAAAAAGCACCTTAACCCTATGGATTACGACATGGCTAGCGGTTTCAATTTTTTGTCGATTTTTTTGGTTGTTTACAAAAAAGATGTAATTTCCACTATTAAGGACAAAATAGTCTTAAAAAGACAAATTGACGACAAATATACGGTCAACTAACGGAATATAGCAACTTGCTTATGGTCTAGTAGTTCAAATTTTTTTTAGTTGCTAATATAAAAAGATCAAGACATTTAGTTGCAGAAACATGAAAGTTCGGAATATTTAGTTGCAAATTAGCCGATATGTTTGTTTTATTGCTTATTTAAACATGTAACTGCATATTATTTTATTTTAAGTTATGCTAATCCTAAAATAGTTAAATAATTAGCAACATAGATTCTTCTACTATGATAGAAGAAAATCGAACATGTTTTAAATGGAAACATTTGATGGAAAGTTTTCATTCCATAACTTTTCAATTGCGAGTTACTAACTTTACAAAGATGAACCGACCCGCCTCCATGGTCCTAGCCATGGTGTCTTTTGCAATGAAGAGACCTTCCAGGAAAACATGTCTTTGCAATTCCAACAGCCAAAATGAACATTCAAAAATCGATTTGATGCACAAAATCTGATTCAAGTAAGCAAGAGAAATGAAGAGACACAAATAGGAGAGCTACCAAATCCTTGTGGTTTGTTGGCATCTTTCAGATTTTTCATGTGTTGGTTTGGAAATTATCCAAGCTACCTTTCATTCCTTTATATATATATATATATATATATATATATATATATATGACTATTGTTGTCATAAAACCGATAAGGCTATTGGTCCTATACTAACACTCCCTCTCATGCTGGGGTATATCAAACATGCTCAACTTGTTAGAAAGAATTAGATAACGAAAGATAGAAAGAGGTTTGGTGAAGATATCTGCAATATGATCTTCGGATTGAGTGAAAAGTGACGGCTTGGTTATCGTAGTACGTAGGAAGTAAATTAAGACCGAGTTGTTGGCTATAAAGATGACGACTTGGTTATCGTAGTAGATAGGTAGTAAATTAGTGTACTGGACAACAAGGTCAGCCAATAATGTTTCGAGTCACATCATCTTACATAATGTATGAGTCATTACTCTCTATTCTGCCTCTACACTATATTTGGCCATAAATGTCTACTTGTTGTTGCACCAAGTGACGAGTTTGCTCCCAACATAGGTACAATATCCGCAAGTAGAAAGCATGTCACTTTTCGACCCAACATAATTGGCATCTGAGTAGGATTCAATATAAAAATCGTCATTTCGTTTGTATAGAAGTATTTTCCTGGACATCCCTTCACATATCTCAAGATTCTAAGTGCAGTATCTTGTGACATTGATTACGATGTTTCATTAACTAATCAAGCCTACCGCAAAGAGATATCTGGACGAGTCACATTTAAATAGATCAACTTTCAAACAAGTCTTCTGTATCGAGACTTGTTCCCAATATCTTCGTCAGTCTCGAGCCACATGCCATGGGTTCAAATTGGGTTCCATAAGAGTATCAACTGCTTTAGAACCGAGTAGACCAATCTCATATAACAGGTCTGTAGCATATTTTTTGCCGGAAGAGAACTATTCTGTCTGTGCTCCTGGATATCTCAATCCCAAAAAAATACCTTGAGTGACCTAGGTCTTTAATAACAAAATGCTTGTTGAGATGGACCTTGGTCTCTTCAATGGTTGCGAGGTCAAAACCTGATAGCATAATATCATCAACATATAACATAAGAATGATTATCCTTGTGTCGGTGTTCTAGATAAATAATGAATGGTCCGGGTGACTGCGTCTGAACCCAACTATAGAGAACTTGGCTAAAATTTTCAAACTGAGCATGGAGACTGTTTGAGTCAATAGATAGCCTTTTAAGTATTTACTACACCTCGAACAACGAATCCAGGAGGTTCCTCGTATAAACTTCTTCAATATGATCGCCATACAAAAATGTTTTCTTCACATCCAACTGAAATTGTTACGACCCGCTCCCAATATTTGGGTAGTCCTACGCCCAACATATACATACGATAGTTCTCCCTACCGAGGAGTTCCATTGATGCATATCTTAAATCTACAATCATATATTATCTATGATCAATCCAACTCAATCCATACTCATGTACCATTATAATTCTCTCATAGAAACATGTATACAAGAAAGAGCGAAGATGAGACATAAATAATTCGGGCCTAATAAATTACTAAACTAAAAGAGAAGACGAGTGGCATATCGATTGTCGAGTAAGGATGACATGCAACTCCTGGCAAATCTAAGAATCACAAGTAAAGACGTCCGCTGCATGGTCTGTCCCATCTGTAAAACCATCGTCTCCCTCGTAAGGTCCATAATGCTCATGGTAGTTCTCATCATCTATAGCTGTATAGTTTTGTCTAATCAGGGCGGATCAAACTACAAATACATAGCAAAGGTAATACAGACAGATCATGTATGCAAGTAAATGATTAACAGTAAGAATAATAAATTAATATTAGACAATAACTGGTAACAAAATAATCGTAAGAAATAGTGCCCATGTGCTCATCTAGTGTGTTTTAGAGGACAACTTTCACACATATGGGATGATAGGATTAAACAAAGGCATATATATGTTCATGCCAATAAGCAATGATAATTACTGACCAAACCTTACCATAATAGGATATTAAACGACCCCCACATAAACTCGAGGGTTGTAATGAGTACTTTTCTCATGCCCTCACTCTCAATACTAGATCATGATAGATTGTAACAATGCTAGAATATAATCTATGACAACAATACTAGGATACTCTAACAAATTACGATTATGCAATAATTCTCAAATATGTCACGTTATTCAAGGATGAACAATAATCCTACTAGACATGAATTTACATTGCAAATATAATAGAACCGTAGATCAATTTGTTGTATTATTGTACTTGCCTGAAGTCAAATCTGGAACCGAACTTGCTAAAAGATTCTCTTAGCAACTCTACCCTCTGCCATCCATATGCCCATTGATCTATTAGGCAACCACACGTCAATCAACAACCATAAATGATGTCCAATTCCCACGTAAGTCCAACGTACAACAATATGATGAATACACAAAACGTTGCATGCAACAAGATATAAGTGTACTTGCCCGAAGTCAAAGGCTGGAACCAAATACACTAATAGAATATTCTTAGCAACTCTACCCTCTGTCATCGATATGCCCATTGATCGATTAGGCAACCGCATATCAATCCTCAACCATGAATGACATCTAATTCCCACATAAGTCATGTTATACGTAAGTCACGTTATACGACGAATTCACAAAGCGTCGCACACACCAATATATAATTGTACTTGCCTAAAGTCAAAGTCTGGAACAGGACTCGCTAATAGAATTCTTAGCAACTCTACCCTGTGCTAGCCACACGCTCATTGATTGATTAAGCAACTACAAATCAATTTGCAACCATAAATGACGTACAATCCCTACATAAGTCCAACATTTAATGTTGATAGACGAATACACAAAACACATGCAACGAGATATACATGAATTAGGGTTTCAATTATCTAGCTAGCAATTAGCTTATTTAGATTAGGATTTTAGATTAGTTATTATCAATAAAACTAGGTTATGAGTAGGGGTGAGCATTATTCGGTTTTGGACCGAAAACCGAACCGAATTAGAGATTCGGTTTAAAAAAAAATCGGTTAGGTTTCGGATTTCAAAATACTAAAATTCCGTATTCGGTTTTGGGTTTCGGTTTCAGCCCAAAACCGTAAACGAATAAGAATTATACAATTATGTAAATACCTTCAATTCTTTGCATATTTTGTGATTAAAAATGTGTATATTTTAAAAAGAACAATTCTATGTATGTGTTTTGAATTTCAACTTTGATAATTTAACTACTCCAACTTTGGGTGTAACTTTGAAATTCAACAAATGTCTGTATAAAAATTATACTTTTTAATATAATTTAACCACGATCCCAACTTTGAGTCCGACCCATTAAACAATATAAATAGTCCAACTGGACAAGCCAAATTTATTGTTTGGTTTCGGTTTTGGATAATCCGGTACAGTTTCGGTTTTGAATTTTTAAATTTCGGTTTATTCGATTTTGGCTAATTCTGTTCGTTTGAAACCGAATAAACCAAACGCTCACCCCTAGTTATGAGAAGGTTTAGAGACGTGCCGTAAGGTTTTAAAGTCAAAAAGACATTGTCACAAATCGATGTAGACGGAGACGAGTCGAGATTTTCTTACGCAAAACTCAGATTTTAGTATGCAAACCGATAGTTCTTGATGCCATGAATCCAACATAATCGATCCTTTGTCAATCCGATATATGGTTTGCAAGTTACGACTCTCACAACGTACATACACGATCTACGACACGACGTGAGAATCTATGCAAAATGTTGTTGGTATTGCGCGAACATCAACAACATAAGGGAATCTCGCTACGAACTCAATGACTCGATGGATTCCAGTTTTGTCGACCGTGCTAACCTCGACATTGACGGCAAAGGGACAATATGGTGGCTGTCTCGCGGCTGTGCGGCACGTCGGGGACGGTGCTGCAAGTCTCTAGGTGGCGGAGAACGTCAAGGGGAAGTTAATGGTGGTGGTGGTGGTTTGGTCAGGGAGAGGTTGAAAGTAGCTGTAAAAGAAATGGAAATGGAAATGGTTGGGTTAAGATTTCAGTTTCCATTGGGATGAGAGGAAGAAGAAGATTAGTTTATATAGGGTTTAGATTTGGGCTGGTTTAGGGTTAACTGATTAGGTTTAGGATTAGTGACAAGGATTAAATATGGGGTTAATGGTTACGACTAGGATTAATTAGGATAAAAAATGAACGGTCGAGATTGATGACTTATTGTTTTGGTCTGGATTAACAGGTCAAAATCCGGATCCACAATAAATTGAAATAGGTTTTAACTAGTTGATAATTAGTTTCAACAGCTTATTAAGTAGGACAATTCGTTTTACGCTCTTTATAAATTGCAAACTAATTGAGAAAATCCTAAAATTCAATAAAATACCTCACATCATGAGGAACGTGTGCCAAGTTTCATCACATTCTATGATGTGGGTTTCATATTAAAATTTTCACAACATGGAAGATTTATTAGATTAATCAACGATTTACGAGTTTATCTATCAATTGTTAATAGAAAAATTTGTATTAAGTTCATAATATCGCGATTAGTTTAGGTAAAATCTCGAGCTTATAGTCTATGTTTGAGTTCTCAAAATATCTACTATAGAGTTAACATTCTTAGATTCGTCGTCTCGGTGCCTTGAATAATACTGAAAATCACTTAATACCAATAAGTTCACACCAAACAATTCATCACGGTCAATAAATATTTTCTACACTATTATTATCTAACTAATAAAAAAAATTAAATATTATAAATTTTAGGAGCGAATGTTCTACAACAACATCGACCAATCTCGGTTGCCCGTAAGAGAAGAGGACTCGTATAAAGCTAAGTTTTGCAAGTGGGGAGGTCTTAATGTAATCAACACCACAAGTCTAAGTGAACTCGTTTGCCACAGATCTCGTCTTGTAGCGGTCATTAGATTCTTCTAGCAAATGCTTCAGAATAAATTCCAATCGACAAGAAACAACATCACAATTAGTAGGAGCATGAACTAGCTCCTAGGTAGCATGAGGTATTAAGACATCAATCTTCTCTATTATGGCCTTTTTCCAAGTGGGGATAGTGTCTCCCTTGGTGCAAGAAATAGTAGTAAATAATGATAGAGCTATCCGGCAAAAGAATGAACCAAGACAAGCAAAAGAAACAAAGTCATCAATGGTATACGAATACGAATTGCGTTTACCTTTCTGAATAGCAATGGGAGGATCAAGATAACTGAAAAATAACCCCTGTCGGGAAGCGAATGATCGCCAGTAGATGTGGTGGGGTTAGTAGGTTGTGGACGACGAGTATGAACCTGCAACAACGGTGGTAGATGTATACAAACAGAGGGAGATGGAGGTGGAGAGACGGATGAGGGAGGAGAAGAGGCGGAAGTAATGGTATAAATAGGAAAGATGTCAAAAGAGGGATTGAAAAAGGTAAATATATAGGGAGGGTGATGTGGTGGCGGTGGAGAGAAATACGATGCATCTTCAAAGTTAGTAACATCGATGTATAGATACGACCGACAGATAATAGATCAAAGCAACAATATCCTTTCCGAAGACGAGAACGCTCAAAAAAGACAATTGATGATGCGAGGGTAAAGCTTATCTATATTTTGACTGTTGTTATAGACATGAAAGCAACACAACTGAAGAGTGAAGACACATGATGTAAGAAGGAATAAGGGTTTGTTGGGATAGAGACATGAATGAGGAATAAGATCACCAAGAACGAAAGACAGAATCTGATTGACCAAGTATGAGACGGTAAGAACCGCATTGCTCCTAAGTATTGAGAAACGTACATTAGAAACATGAGAGTGTTAGTGATGTCAAAAGTAGAATTGTTCTTTCGTTATGATACACCGTTTTGCTGAGATGGCGATCCCACTAAATGGAAAATACAAGTTGGATAAGGCAACAATAGAGGGTGAAAAAGTAAAAGTAGGAAGCTACTCGAGGTAGTACATGGTATTACGCCTTTTGTCCCCACTAATCCTGTTTTCTGAGCAAACATCCTAAAGAACATAATGAGACGGAAAAAAATGTCATTAAAGAGTTAATAGACTATGTAAAACGACTAATGGACAACAAATAATTAGAGAGTGGGGAGCATAAAGAACACGATCGAAAGTAACGATGAGGATGGCCTAACACTATTGTCCCAATGCTGTGTTGCACATTGCAATGTATACAATGTTCTAAATGAAGGTAGAGGCGGTCGTCTAAGCGTGAGGTGGTCGCTCTCTGCACCGTTTTTGTCGTTGGCGATGGAGTAGGCGACCGACGTAGATGAGGCAGCGTAGGTGGGCGTCTAGGCAGAGCAATACCTGGCTAGATTGTTTGGCAAAACATTTTTACAAGCATTATGGACCTATTGTTCATTTTTAAAAGACTAAAACTTTATAAAACTTTGTTCTACAACTTTGTTATACATAAAATACCTTTAAAATATGCATATTATGCAACAAAAAAAGATAGGGCAAAGTAGTAAGTATATCCAAAATGTATCAGATGCATAAGCATCACATGGATCCTCTCCGTTGCGCACCCGGATATCGCCATTTAGAACCTTGAATGTATATAGTTGGATAACTAGAATAAGATTAGTGAGTAACAACGGAAGAATCACCTCTCACATGAGAAGCACCAGAGTCTAAAAAAAAGCTAATGACTAGACCAACATTAAAGGAGTGAGGTAGAATACCTTGAGATCTTAGAAGACGTTCATAATTTATAACCACCGAACACCCAATAGTAAAAGAGTCGTCATGTTGCTCTGCAAATATGACCAACGAACATCGAAGAGGGGTGACAGTAGGATAATGAGTCCGTGGTGTAGAATCAACCATGGAGGGAGCATAGTAAAATGTATGAGAGTGATAATTTGTCCAGTCCGACTTGCTAAATCCAAAAGAAATCTGAACCATGGTTCGTCTGCTCACAATGAATACATTGGCTATAAGGTAGAAATCTCCCTCTAGTAGTGTAAACTCGTTAGGTGACTTCGACCCCTAACAGGAACACACCCCCAACCTCGTGATGCATAGTCATTCGTAAAGTCACTCGGAGGATCGAGAGTAACAGTAGTCAAAGTCGAGAAGGGGTCAGATCAGTGTGTTAAAGGTATCGCACATGCGCCCAAAAGGTAAGAGGAGGCTATGTTTCACAGCCTAATCCAAACACATAAGAGGTATCTTCTATAGGCAACGCCTAGGCGAGAAAGACGCAAAAAGCGTGATTGGACGAATTAATAATTAGGCGAGCCTAGATGCACGCCTAGGTGTGTTTGGTATTTTATGCAATTTTTTTGGGTTTTGTTTAGGTTTTTTTTTATGTTTATGGACTTGTTTGGTTTTATTGGTTTTTAAAGTCGCATGCGTAAGTTTTAAAGGTTTAAATAGAGTTTTTCTTTAAAGTTTTAACACTATAAGTTAGTAACTAAATAGACAAATCAGAAAAGGAAAAAAAAGAGGAGAATATTGATGAACAAAACCTATCAATCAATGAGAACAAAGAAAACATTTTCTGTGATGATATTGATGCTAATGTTTATGATGATCTCTTAGACTTAGATGAATAATTGAGGTTGAGTAGGAAGAAGAATGATACCTTTAGTCATTAATAACGTGGAACATTGACTCGTTGATCATCTTATGTTTGTTTTTTCATTTGAACAATTTGTCTTCTATCATGATGTCTTATGTGTGATGTTATTGTTTTAAACTTAATGTTGCGTTTCATAGACTATTTTGTGATCTTGTTAAGTTTTTTTGTTTTTTTTGTTGGTTATTCGTTATGTTTTTGACTATTTTTTTAGTTTATTGTCTAAAAACTCAAGTTTGATGAGATTTAGGGGTATAAGGTAGGTTTGGATAGCCTAACATGAGCTACAAAAGTGACAAAATGTGTTATGAAAAGGGAATTTGAGAAGTTGCCTAGGTGACACTTTTCTCCGGGGACTAGTTGCACCTTTGCGCTCTTAGGTGACGAGGCGAGGACCCAAACCTAGGAGCGCCTAGAACATTTTAAAACATTCCAGATGCAACAGAAGACGCATCAAACAAGTGGACTCCAACAATGATGGGATGGTGGAACCGGTAAGTATACCATCTATTGAGCAATAGAGATGCATGCTAAACAAAAACTTCCAACAAGGAGCTCCTTCGCCAGTCGAACCTAGGTAGCCAAATTAGTAGTAAGGTGATGATATTTCAACAAAATCCACGTCCTCTTCATAGTAGCATAGTAGTCGGACATTGAGGCTGAATAGTTATGCTGAAAAGCAAAAATGCGATCATACAAGTTGTAGATCCAAGAAAGGTCTGTGTAAGAGTGCATAGCCCGAAACGTCTCCCAAATCTGGAGAGCAGTAGAGAGACATCAAAATGGACGAGATCTTTGGCTCCATGCTTCTCAGGGGCCAAGACATAGCACAAAAGTCATCACTTGCTGGATAGGAAGCCGAGCTAAATTAGAATCTGGAACTCGGTTGTTGGTAAGATGAGAGAGCTTCCCATGAGCCCCCCAAAACACTCTTAAAAGTGCGGTCTATAAAATGTAGTTGGACCCATCCAACTTTATTGTAGTCCCAACCGTGTCCTTGGTCTCGGCTCGCGATCTGTTGTTTAGTATTTTACTTGAAATTTAGTTTAGCAGTGCCCATTAGAATAGGGTCTCAAAATTCATATTTTATTTTCTTGGCTTTATATGTGCCTCGATGTTTAGTTTTATACACATCCTTCAGTATCCGAGTGCCCAATAACTTTAAGTCTGTTCAATTTATGGCATTGTTAATGTGTGTAATACAGTAAATTGTGAACGACTTCAGATTCAGAATTTTTTGAATCTCTGGGTAAACTCGACAAAATAATTTATGTATCCTGTCATTAATTTGTCAAAAGAGTACAAGAACATTCAAAGTGTTGATATGCTTTTCATACTGGTATAGATCTATTCAATAATTCATGTGAGGCGGTTATGTAAATATGTGACTGTACTATCATAGAGACTATGGACAAGCCCCATTAATCGGAGATTTTGGACTGCATGCTAGCTGAAACTTGACTAGCAGACTGGTTATCGAAGTGCTGCTTGCCAGTTCAGCAGCCTTTTCTGTCCATTCCTGATCACCATAGTCACAAGTTCGGCATTCAGGAATAGTTCGGCAAGGTCGAAAAGTTGGACATTCGGTACAAGTTCCGAAAATTCGGCAAATGTTCTAGGAAGTTTTGATAAAAATATATTAAAATATTAATATGACTCCCAGTAATTTCCACCTTGGACAATGAAATTGGACAACAATGAGAAGTTGCAGAGATGGTGGTTTATTAGTGTATTTTGGAGGAAAAGTTGATTAAAACAGTTCTTGTTGGTGTTTACATATAGAGATAGTGGTCTATTTTAGTATATTCTAGATAGAAAAAAGAAGTTCGACTAAAAATGGTTGGTTGAGTGATACAAACCCCGTGTGTTCCAACGGTTCAGTTAGAGGAGTGTCACTAGTTCAGCAAACAGTGGAGCAGCAGAGCAATGTAGCTAGCAACATAGCTTACTATTGACAGTAGCTTGTCCAGTAAACCAGGCAGTTAGCCACATTAGCAAGAATTAGTTAGCCAATTAGCCAGGTCAGCACATTCTGTTGCCAATTAGCCAGGTCAGCACATTCTGTTAACAGTTAGAGGTCAGCTTATTGTTAGTTAGATGAAGCATTTGAGATATAAATAGGGAGAGAAGAGACCAGTAGCAGTGTCCAGAAATGTATTCTTTGTTCAGTTTTCCTTATAATCCAGTTACTTGTATCGTCTTCTTCTTTCCCAATCTCAATAATAAACCCTAGATTTCCCAGCTCCAGATCTTCTTCTTTTCTTCTTGAGTTCTCTACCAAATTTTCTATCGAATAGAGTTAGATCTCCATCGTTGCTAGGATCGACAAGATGGGAACGTATCAATTGGTATAAGAGCCGTTCGGTCCAGATTGGGAAGCCTACGGCGAGCGGAGTCCGATCAGCTATGGATTCCGGCAAGGATCGACGGAGGAGCACCAACGATCGGTCGAGGAGGAGCGATTTTTATCCTGAAGGTAATGTTCTCAACCTTGTCAATAAATTTGATCGATTGCTCGAAGAATTTGGGAAGAGATCAAAGGGAGGAGTCGATTTTCCTCATTATACTCCAGCCATGGAGCTACCGCTACCACCGCCAGCACCGGACTACTATAGCTATCCGTCGATGATGTCGTCACCGTTCTTCGGTCAGTACCAACATCAGCACAATTCTCAATCACCTGGCCAGTATCCGCAGTACGAGGCCCAGTCGACACCGTTCTCTGCGCCGTGTCCGCAATCGTACCAGGATCCGACGTCTCCATCATCGTGGTACCATCAGTCGTCGCAGAGTTCCACGATGACGCATCTACAGCACTCCTAATGGCAGTATCCGTCACCAGATCCCTACGGGCATCCTTCGTCGCTATCGACGTGGAGTCATCAGCAGCCGTTCTACCCGCAGCATCCACCTGTCTCCTATAGCTGCTATCCGTTGTCGTATGCGGATTCTTCACCGCCGCAGACGTGGAATCATCAGCAACAACAACAATACCAGTCACCCGTGTTTGTGTTTGATGAAATGAGTATAAAAGGAGGAACTAGAGTTGAAGACCCGATATTGTCGCAGATCTCTCCTCTTTCGTCGTACACTTTCACAACAACGTACGACCAACCATTGAATATTGTTGGTGAACCGCTGCGGTACCAGCATCAATATATGTCCCCGTCACCACCACGACAACAGCAGTATATGTATCCGCCGGTGCCGCATCTGCAACAGCAGGAACAGAACCCATATGCTTTGAGCAGCAGGGCCGAGCCTTCATATCACAACGACAGCGAGTCCGGGTTCTCGTTCAATTATTTTTCACCTTCACCAAGTTTGGGAGGACATTTGCTCGTTGATCCTGCTAATGATCCTGAAGCTTCTGGCAAGGATGTATCCAGTTCCGATGTCAACTCTCAAAATAGTGCAAGGGACAGTATATCAGCTATCAAGCAGGATACAAAGGAGATTCTTCATCTGGTAGTTGAAGATCTTGCAACACCAGAAATTAAGATCATCAAGCAAATTGCTGAGGACACAGTCCTAGCCATAACTTTAAATGATGCATTTCAGAAGTTCCAAAATCTAATATTGGTAGATGAAATGGAATTCGAACTGGAAGATGGTGATTCCATGATGCATACTGAAAATGATGAGCTTTGTACTAGAAGGGAATATGTGAGATGGCTTGCTAAAGTGAATTCTATGTTGGAGAGAAATCATAAATACATGATGGCTCCAATATTTTGATTGCTGGTTCCTCAATAACAACATTTGATGATGTCAATGTTAATGACCCATATTTTCGGTGCATTCACACCCTTGGAGAATTTGTCATCACTGTTGTAGTGTCCCGTCCCGTTCAGTCAATCGGAGGAATCGAAATGCCGACGGCGTTCGGACTTAGCCTTACAAAGGCGACTCGAAGATATCGCTCGGTCGAGGCGACTCATCGCTCAGGTGGGGTAGTTTCGGTGAACTTGTCTCATCTTAGCCTTCACATAATAAATCGCACGTTTTTAACTTGCACAATAGGCTTGCTAATAAAAGAGACGAATCCACATAGCTAAGGGAATAATCCCGACGGGTCGAAATGTGTTAGAACATGGAAAAAGGTCCCATGGTCTGCTTAGAAATCGGCTCAACGTGCTTTTAAATGACACTCGATCCTTCGTCCCCTGACTTGGGAGAAGGAAGTTGGCCTAAGTTGCTAAGTTGCCACAATGTTCGAATTAGCCTTAAGTTATGGGCGTCACCCGCGTGAACACTTGATAAGTATGCACGGTCCCGTCATCCAAGGCTTGGCATAGCCTTGATCGGTCCCACGGTTCTACGGCTGCATATAGCCATTTGTTTCCACGGTCTTAAGGCTCGTCACCTAGAGTATGACTTGGACGATAGTGTCGTACGAAATACATTGAATTTAAGGCACGAAACACGGTCGTTTCGATGATAGGAATGCCACGGGCTATGGCCAGTATTAGGCACGTTTGGTGCGAGTTAAGTTGGAAGGCTATGTAGTAGTCGTTCCCTTGATTTCAAAGAAGTAAGTTCACGCGACCGTTTGTCGCTGAGGCGGTCCCTCGGTTTGGAGTCTCTCGGTTCCTATGCACGTTTTCAAAGTATGAGGCGGTCCCTCGGTTGGGAGTCTCACGGTTCCGATGCACGTTATGCAAAGTGTGGTTTAGAGCACGAGTTGCTAAGTATAGTTCTAGTCGTACCAACAAATTAGGCCATGCATTTACGTGAGTCTAGATGTCTCGTAGGTGCGTAGTCATTGGACAACTTGTCGACAAGGATTTCTTCCTGGACTGGTATTACGCCGGGGCACCGGGCCCAGTCGACCTAGGGGGAAGACGTTATAGCAGCGCACGATTTTACTGCGTGGGTAGTCGGAGGCTTTCCATGGGGCTCGTTACCTGGCATGGAAGGACCCGCCCTCTACCCGAGCTATGTCCACGATAGCTTGTCATGCCAGTGGCCTTTCATATAGATAATTGGCGTGCTAAGCGACGAATCCGCATGCACGGTGTCGGTCGTAACAAAGGAAGTGTAAGTACGGTATGTGTTGAGTTATGGAATGCGTGCACGGTATGCACATAAGGTATTATGAAGCCTAAGATTTGGCTATGCGTAAAGACACGTGCTTCGGCACGAGATATGGCGTCATGTTTGAGTTCTCAACACCGGTTCCACAAGTTGGGTTAGACGTTTCGAGTTAAGTCTGGAAGGGCCGTAAGGTGAGTTTGGTTAAGTCAGGTTAAGCTGCGAGGCACGAATTCGAAATGTGAGGCACGGCCGCGTTATCACAACACAAGTATAGGCAAGACTTAGCGAGGAGGCACTGCCTTAGAGATATTGAAGCACAAATCGAGTTTATTGCACGACCGAGTCGTTATGTCCCAGAGTATGGCACGAAAGACAAGTATGAGTCGGTGCATTGACGATGCAAGCACGAGAAAGGTTTAGAGGCAAGGATACGAAAGTTCTCGGTGTGATAGCACGGTAACGGTCTAGAGGCACTAAATAGGCCAATAGTCTGTCCTAAAACTGATCCTAAGGCAAGAGTAGAAAGACAATCGTAAAGGGATTATGTTGCACAAAGTAAATCAAACGTGTTGGTTTTGTATGGGTGGACGAGGAGCTCACTCCACCAGTACAGTTGAGTACTGACACCCACATAGTTTTCATGTGCAGGCACAGGTAGAAGCTCGTGGTGCGGGGCTCGTTTGGATGCGTCGAGGCATGGAGTTCCTTGGCGATTCGAAGCGTGCGGCCGCGTGGAGTCAAGACTTATACGGGACATAATGTATGACGCCTTCTGAAGCATCCGCTGGTTCGAGACATGTATTGAGAGATGAGAGAGCAGAGTGAATTGTAATGTGAGAAGAGTGAGCTTGAGCGATTTGTAATCTTGGCCTTGCGCCCCTTTGTAACCTTTGTTTCAATATCAATAAAGATCATGTTTTGAGTAACTTGTGTTCTATTCTAAATTTTTGCTGGCTTATTCATTGTCTCTGCTTGGGACTTCTGTGCCACGACCCCGTCGCAGTCGCTGTAATCGGCCGTTATGGAACCCGTCTTGCACGAGCGCAATCTAGGCTCGTGCGACATCATGCCTTAGCGAGGACGATCGCTCCTGCGGGAGCGGGGCGTGACATAATGGTATCAGAGCACGGCTTTACGTCCTTGGACTATCGATTGAATTCTTTAACTCCGTTGTTTCCGCAAACTCTGAATTGTGGCTTCCGCATGCTGATATCGTTGGTGTGCTCTCTCTCAAATGTTCCACGGGATGTCCATACAATAAGTCTAATATTTTCAAAAGCTCGTACGAGTACTCGGTTGAACGGGATCGATTGGCGAAGGCCTTTGTGCCAAACTACGACAGACTCGAGTTGAAAGAAAACCGATGCTAAAAGTTAGCAAACGCAGTGTGTGCTTGAATAACCTTACGCTGACAATAGCGAACGAGTACACGAGACCGAAGTATAGTTCGAACGGGATGGTTATGCACACAGCCTTTTGGCTAAGTTGTGCCGAGTATCGCGCACGTAGACCTTCTGGTGCGAACGAGTTTGCGAGCGAGATTGACTATCGCTCGGACGAGAATAAGTGAGACTTAGAACGTATGTTGATAGAGACGCTACTGGACCAACGCTAAAGTGAACACGAGAAATGGTTCTTAGACCTTGAGGAACGGACGAACGCACAATTGAACATGTCGATTGTGAATCGAATGACCTTTTTCGCACAATTGAACATGCCGATTGTGAATCGAATGACCTTTTTTGAGGATTTGTAGAATGGCTCGAACCCTGAGTGGTGTATGGACGTTATAGAAATTGTTCGAGCGGAACTAAAGGATTTACGGATAGTATGAATATGTCGACAAGCGATGATATCGCAAAGCCTTAGAACGAGTAGAGCTTAGTTGGGCATGATTCGAGAGTCGCAAACGAGATATCGTTCGGACGAATTGTGAATGGTAATGCGAGTTACGAAATGGTTGAATGGAAATTCTAAACGATAAAATAAATGGATGACTTGATTGAAGAAATTGATAAAAGGATCATATAAGAAAAGTTAGCACGACGGAGAGATAGCGTGCATAAAAAGTTCGATTCGAATGTTTGAAAATGACTCTGAGGATTGGAATGGATGTTGTTCGATGATTTGAGTTAGCAAGAAATAATGTGAATTGAGGAAGTACGTTGGTCGATGACTTAAAGGTAAACAGATGAATATACGCGATTTCGGATTTGAACGAATTGATTTTGTAAATGATTTGAGGGATAATGATTGAACTTGAAATTAAATGTCGAGGAGATTACCCAGTCGGACGCTAGCATCATTCGTACGACTCGAAATTCGTTGTAAAATAAGATCGTCAGGTTACACATATCATCGATGGTATTGAGGCGTATCAAAGATCGATATGCGATAACTCGGGGTACTCTGACACGGTGAATGACGATCGTGCAAGTGTTATCGTTCTGATGGATGCAATACTTAGGACTCTGGTTGAAATGAATGTTGGATGTACATAATCGTGTCTTGATGATTGCGTTGATAACCACAACGTCGACGATCTTGTCTTGTGCGATCGCAACTCTAGTCTCGCACATGCGTTGCGTCGGATTTGGGACGATCGTTTCGCGTGAGCGCTGACATGGTGATTCATGTCGCGGGAAGGATCGAACTCGGAAAATCAGGATGCGGCAAGTTTGATTGTTCCGACTTGTCGGTTTGATGCGAAGAAAAATTCGAGGATGTTAGGACTTGCGATTGATGAATGAAATAAACTTGAGGATTGAGTAGGTCCAATGCGCGCATCGAGAATGAATTAGTCTAGACTCAAAACAAGAGTTACGTCCCGATGAGAATGATTATTTCGCGGGAGTGTTGTATGGTGATTTCATGTCCACCATGGGTAATCGGACTCGCGTGAGATCGGAGCGTGGCATATTGTTAAGTCAGACAACCTTGTGATCGATTACGTGAATTGGAATAGATGACTTCGGAAACGTGGAATGTGAAATTTTGGTTTAGTGATGAATTGTGTCATAGCGTGCTTGACTGAGAAGGATTGATAGGTGGATTATGTCGAACGTGTTTGAAGGGATAGACTATACGAAATGGCTTGATAAACGAGTGATATTGATACGTCGTGAAATTGGTTGAACGTAAGTTGTCGTAGGATGGCTTTGCCGAATGACTCAGACCCCGTGCGACGAATGTCAGGATGTGTGTAGGGAATCGATGCTCGATGTTTAGAAATCGGAGTGATACGAGCTTGGGTAGAAAACTCCGTACTATAAATTTGGTTTGACCTTAGGATGAGGTCAGTGTTGATATTGTTGTTTGGGAACTATGATTCCAATACTGACGGAAAGACAGCCTAGCGGTTAGGCAGACATCCGAGTACGGAGCGATAGGAATTGTCACGCCCCAGAACCAGAATACCGGAGAGCGAGGGAATGACTCAGCCAGCTACGTATTACGGGTGGATGAATACCATATAATACGATCAATGCTGTCTAAAAGACAAGGGGGTGCATACTACATGAAAGTCTCACTAGGGTTACTCAACATCTATTGTCTCAATCATTCAAACAAGAAACAGTAAATAGAGAACATGTAAGATAAAGCAGTAAGGCGTCCCAAACGTTCAGTCAAAATGTTCTTGAGATCTGGCTTTACAAAAACGTAGCCAGAGGATATAACAAGGTATACACAATCGTTATCAGCTGCAGTCTGACTTAGTTACAATTATGTAAAAGTAAGTACAAGACAGTCCGACTAACATGTCGGTGCCAAGTGACAAAAGTAAAGTAAGTAGCAAAACGAGCAGGGGAGCAAGGAACCCACTCGTGTCCTCCAGCGATCATCCCTCTAGTATTGACCATCTTGGAGGTGGAAGTAAGTTGAGTCTTCGGGGACTGGCTCTAAATCTGGCCATGCAAAACCAGAGAGGTTAGACCTCTAATAGCAAGTACCACAAGAAAGCATGACATGGGAATTAAAACCAGTGATAAGAGTTAAGAATATAATAATAAGTCTCCGCTTGCTACTGGAATTCATACAACATCACGACACTTCAAACCAACTTTCCAACCAAACAAGGACAGAAGTTGACCCGTCATGTCCTAACATTCTGATCATCTTAGTAGTTAACAGAGTCGGTACAATACGCAAACAAATCAATTTAACGACAATACAACTACTACGGCTTGCTAACTGTGAGTTCCAAGTTATCCTGGAAATATGCAATAAGGATTCCTCAGTTCTTACTATGCACAAGCAAGGCTAGTCTACCCAATAATCAATTGCGTCAATCATGAATTAGACGAGTCCCAGCGGGACGCCCGTCATCAGTATACAGTAAATAAATATAGGCAGATACCGCTCCCTGCCCGTGTGGCAGATTTGCAGTATCTGTGGGAACCAGCCGGCATGTCGGGGCACTAATTGTCCCAAGGATGGCTGCCGTGTAAGAATTCGGGAATCCATTCTCTCCATGCAATCGTTATTTTATTTAACTTAGTAGTCCCTGTGTTAATTGAAATCCCATGCCGTGGATCATAGTCATTCAGAATGAGTACTTTCGTACAAGGTACGATATGGATCTCTACAACGATGCCCGTGCGGTTAGGTTGTAGGTCTTACATAGCGTAATGCAACAATCAAACCTAGCCACGGAGTAATCATGCCTTGACTGTAAAGTACACATGCTGTTTTCGTAGAAAATCAGTTGAAGCCTGCACGTGTCCATATGTCAATGTTCGGAATCGGCTAGTCGATTGCAATGGTTCATAGTTAATATGAACGCGTCTCATTCAATTTCAATAAGACGACTAGCCAGCCTCTTAGTTCCAACTAGGAACGCATGATCAATCATTTAGTCAAGGTAACAATCAATGTCGATTCGTGCCAAGGCATGAAAGTCAAACTAGTATTTAGTATGGTCGAGTTTATAACTCTCAGGGTTTAGTTCCAGTCATACTGGGTATCTATAAACCAATCGGGACACATGGCACATTCCACACCACAATATGTATTAAAATATTAGCATATCATGATTATATCGAGTTCATGTCAAAAAGACGTAAGGATATAATAGGAGAAATGCCATGCCGACGTAAAGTAAATAAAGTATAGAGCAATAGGAACACCAAGGTTGGATTACGCCAAGGCTAATCTATACCATGACTAGTCTACGCCAAAGCTTTACGCTAAGGCAAATACGCGCGTAAAGAAAGTACGCGTAAAGAAATAACGTTACGCGTAAACTCGTACGCGTAAAAGAAAAATATTACGCGTAAACCAGAATCGCGTAAAGGAATTACGCCAAGCCAAGGAGTACGCGTAAAACAGAGCTACGCGTAAAGAACATGGTTACGCTTATGACTTGTACGCGTAAAAGAATAGAGTTACTGTACGCGTAAAGAATAACGTTACGCGTGAAATATTGTCCGCGTAAAGAGTCGAGTTACACGTAAAACATTGTATGCGTAATGGGTCGAGCCACGCGTAAAGGTTGCACGCGTAAAGAGTCAAGTTTACGCACGAATGAATACGCGTAAAGAGTAATACGCCAAGCCAAGTCGACTTGCGTAAAACAGATTCACGCTGGCACGAATGATCGTGGGCGTAGAGCTTGATACTACGCGAGCACGTAAAAATGTGGGCGTAAAGTTAATGTTTACGCGAGCACGTATAACGTGAGCGTAAAACTCCTCCCGAACTCCAAATTCCATGGAACCTTCATTCCAAGCAAAAATGGAACTTCCATGGGTCAGAATGGCGTATAACACGAATCTCAATAGCCTGGAACGATCAAAACTTGAAAACAAAGAAGTTTGATAGATCAAAACCAATGAAATCCGAAAAATAGTAATTTCTAAATTTACTAAAAATGAGACTTCAAAATGCAAAGTGCCAAGTTCTAAACTATCTTAGAATCACGAGAGGAAGATAAATGAACCATAAAAATATGGGTTCTCATGTGGAGCAAGATGTACTTGCCTAAGCTCTAGGTAGGTGGAGAGAGTTACGAGGAAGAAGAAGAGTAAATGAGAAGGAGAAGTAATGAAGAGAGAGAAAGAGTTGGAACTTTAAATGAAGATGTGGTAGGTGGGGAGTTGGGTTCGGTTCATGATGAACCATCAAAATTCGAAACAAACCGAACCAAGCCGAACCCAAGAGCCGAAAATAAAATACAGAAAAATAATTAGCGAAAAATTAAAGAAATTAAATACAGAACAAATGCATGATAAATATTAAATAAATACATTCAAGCAGTACACGTATTAAAATACGTATTCTGGGAACGAGGAGTGACAGGAATTGTGGAGGCACCGCTCATGAGGCTCGGTTGACATGCACGTATATCATGGACGCTCGAATATGTGCACGATCCGACTCGAGTGGCGATGGCGGATTCTCTATCACGAGGTTTGGCTGAAATGCATGTATTTTGGGGACGCCTGGAATATGTGCACGATCCAACTAAGTGATACGTTGAATCAAGTGAGACTCGAGGAACGGAAAAGTGTCAAGAATTTTGAGATCGTGAGTTTCGAAGAAATGTTGATGGTAATGCGATAATTGAATTGAGACGAGTTCGAATGTTGGTTGATCGGTTGGTGTGCCCTACGACTAAGTTAGCGATAAGCACGGACGTGGCTCGGATTGAGGGAACGAATAGGAGTAGTGTGTGCGAGAAATGTAGGATGTTGAATCAAGTTATAAGTCGATAAGTGTACTCAGTAAGTTTCGAGGACGAAACTTTTTTTGAGTGGTATATGATGTAGTGTCCCGTCCCGCTCAGTCAATCGGAGGAATCGAAATGCCGACGGCGTTCGGACTTAGCCTTACAACGACGACTCGAAGACATCGCTCGGTCGAGGCGACTCCTCGCTCAGGTGGGGTAGTTTCGGTGAACTTGCCTCATCTTAGCCTTCACATAATAAATCGCACGTTTTCAACTTGCACAATATGTTTGCTAATAAAAGAGACGAATCCACATAGCTAAGGAAATAATCCCGACGGGTCGAAATGTGTTAAAACATGAAAAAAGGTCCCACGGTCTGCTTAGAAGTCGGCTCAGCGTGCTTTTAAATGACACTCGATCCTTCGTCCCGTGGCTTGGGAGAAAAAAGTTGGCCTAAGTTGCTAAGTTGCCACAATGTTCGAATTAGCCTAAGTTATGGGCGTCACCGGCGTGAACACTTGATAAGTATGCAAGGTCCTATCATCCAAGGCTTGGCATAGCCTTGATCGGTCCCACGGTTCTACGGCTGCATATAGCCATTTGTTCCCACGGTTTTAAGGCTCGTCACCTAGAGTATGATTTGGACGATAGTGTCGTACGGAATACATTGGATTTAAGGCACGAAACACGGTTGTTTCGATGATAGAAATGCCACGGGCTATGGCCAGTATTAGGCACGTTTGGTGCGAGTTAAGTTGGAAGGCTATGTAGTAGTCGTTCCCTTGATTTCAAAGAAGTAAGTTCACGCGACCGTTTGTCGCTGAGACGGTCCCTCGGTTGGGAGTCTCTCGGTTCCTATTCACGTTTTCAAAGTATGAGGCGGTCCCTCAGTTGGGAGTCTCACGGTTCCGATGCACGTTATGCAAAGTGTGGTTTAGAGCACGAGTTGCTAAGTATAGTTCCAGTCGTACCAACAAATTAGGCCATGCATTTACGTGAGTCTAGATGTCTCGTAGGTGCGTGGTAATTGGACAACTTGTCGACAAGGATTTCTTCCTGGACTGGTATTACGCCGAGGCACCGGGCCCAGTCGACCTAGGGGGAAGACGTTATAGCAGCGCACGATTTTACTGCGTGGGTAGTCGGAGGCTTTCCATGGGGCTCGCTACCTGGCATGGAAGGACCCGCCGCCTACCCGAGCTATGTCCACGATGGCTTGTCATGCCAGTGGCCTTTCATATAGATAATTGGCGTGCTAAGCGGCGAATCCGCATGCACGGTGTCGGTCGTAACAAAGGAAGTGTAAGCATGGTATGGAATGCGTGCACGGTATGCACATAAGGTATTATGAAGCCTAAGATTTGGCTATGCGTAAAGACACGTGCTTCGGCACGAGATATGGCGTCATGCTTGAGTTCTCAACACCGGTTCCACAAGTTGGGTTAGACGTTTCGAGTTAAGTCTGGAAGGGCCGTAAGGTGAGTTTGGTTAAGTCAGGTTAAGCTGCGAGGCACGACCTCGAAATGTGAGGCACGGTTGCGTTATCACAACACAAGTATAGACAAGACTTAGCGAGGAGGCACTGCCTCAGAGATATTGAAGCACGAATCGAGTTCATTGTACGACCGAGTCGTTATGTCCCAGAGTATGGCACGAAAGACAAGTATGAGTCGGTGCATTGACGATGCAAGCACGAAAAAGGTTTAGAGGCAAGGATACGAAAGTTCTCGGTGTGATAGCACGGTAACGGTCTAGAGGCACTAAATAGGCCAAGAGTCTATGTCCTAAAACTGATCCTAAGGCAAGAGTAGAAAGACAATTGTAAAGGGTTTATTTTGCACAAAGTAAATCAAACGTGTTGGTTTTGTATGGGTGGGCGAGGAGCTCACTCCACCAGTACAGTTGAGTACTGACACCCACATAGTTTCCATGTGCAGGCGCAGGTAGAAGCTCGTGGTGCGGGGCTCGCTTGGATGCGTCCAGGCATGGAGTTCCTTGGCGATTCGAAGCGTGTGGCCGCGTGGAGTCAAGACTTATACGGGACATAATGTATGGACGTCGCCTTCCGAAGCATCCGCTGGTTCAAGACATGTATTGAGAGATGAGAGAGAGCATAGTGAATTGTAATGTGAGAAGAGTGTGCTTGAGCGATTTGTAATCTAGGCCTTGCGCCCCTTTGTAACCTTTGTTTCAATATCTATAAAGATCATGTTTTGAGTAACTTGTGTTCTGTTCTAAATTTCTGCTGGCTTATTCAATGTCTCTGCTTGGGACTTCTGTGCGACGACCTCGTCGCAGCCGCTGTAATCGGCCGTTATGGAACCCGCCTTGCACGAGCGCAATTTAGGCTCGTGCGGCATCACGCCTTAGCGAGGACGATCGCTCCTGCGGGAGCGGAACGTGACAACTGTCACCAACACTTTGATAGCCTTCAAGTCGTCTCAGTTGGTTATGACTATCTCCCAAAATGTGAAGATTACTGCTGCGGGTTTGATGACCCTTGACTCTGTTGTACCATGTTTCTTTCATTTATCTGAAGTTTCTACTTCCCTATCACATCCTCATGTGTTACAAGCTGCTCGGGAGGAGTGGGAAGATGCAAATTTCAGGTTTCATGTGATGGTATGGGATCCAGGAATCACACTAATATCAGTCAGTGAAGTCAGTGCAGGCTACGGTCAATAAGGACTGGGGTCACTCTAGGCAATGAAGACTCTTATGCAGACATTGAAGCCTTATGTACCTATGTGCTACTATTCATCTGTGCATAGCAGAAGTATTATCAGAGTGTCCAAAGACAACTAGTATCAGTCAGTGACAAGCTCAAGTTCAAGAATGCAAGCCAATAGCTCAATGACTATATACACTCATAGGTAGCAACTCAGTGCATTAACAAGGGGACTATCAAGGACTAAGAAGCTGATAAGTTCCCTAGCATACAAAGAAGTTCACAAATAATTAGGACTTAAGAGGCACTGAGGCAGTCCATCAGCACAAGACAAGGGCATTCCTGCATTCATTTTTTTTTCTTTTCAGTATTTGACCGTGGACAAGGTCAAAATAAGGGAAGGGTATTGATACAAACCCCTTGTGTTCCAACGGTTCAGTTAGAGGAGTGTCAGTAGTTCAGCAAACAGTGGAGCAGCAGAGCAACATAGCTTACTATTGACAGTAGCTTGTCCAGTAAACCAGGCAGTTAGCCACATTAGCAAGAATTAGTTAGCCAATTAGCCGGGTCAGCACATTCTGTTGTCAATTAGCCAGGTCAGCACATTCTGTTAACAATTAGCCAGGCCAGCTTATTGTTAGTTAGATGAAGCATTTGAGATATAAATAGGGAGAGAAGAGTACCAGTGGCAGTGTGCAGAAATGTATTCTTAGTTCAGTTTTCCTTATAATTCAGTTACTTGTATCGTCTTCTTCTTCCCTAATCTCAATAATAAACCCTAGATTTCCCAATTCCAGATCTTCTTCTTTTCTTCTTGAGTTCTCTACCAAATTTTCTATTGAATAGAGTTAGATCTCCATCGTTGCTAGGACCGACAAGATGGGAACGTATCATTGAGCAACCCCTTTAAATAGGGAGGGAGGCATCTCGTGTTTAACAGGCTTGTAGGTTTTTTTTTTTTTAAAGAGAGGCCCAAATCAGAAGCCTTAATGGCACGTTGGGTGCAGGCTTGCAGAATAATTCATGAATTTAATCAACAATTCAGTCAAAAGTTTGCGAATTTTGTTAGCTATTCACTAGTTAGCTATTAACTTGCCAATTTGTGAATTATTTGCGACTTCTTTGAAAAAGTCGCGAATTATGTGCAACTGTGCTGATTATAATTGTGTTTCATGTTGATAATCAGTTCTCGAGTAATAGAATTGAGATTCTATGTTGAGAAATTGTTCAGGTTTTATATTTTTAAAAAAAGGCCCAAATCAGAAGCCTTAATAACACGTTTGGTGCAGGCTTGGAGAATAGTTCATGAATTTAATCAAAAATTCGGTCAAAGGTTTGCGAATTTTGTTAGCTATTCACTAGTTGGAGAATTATCTTGCCAATTTGTGAACTATTTGTGACTTCTTTGAAAAAGTCGCGAATTTTGTGAAACTATGCTGATCATAATTGTGTTTCATGTTGATAATCAGTTCTCGAGTAATAGAATTGAGATTCTATGTAGAGAAACTCATTGTTTTGTGCTACAGGCTTGGAGAATAATTCATGAATTTAATAAAAAAATTGCTCAAAAGTTCGCGAATTTTGTTAGCTGTTCACGAGTTGGTGAATTAATTTGTAAATTCGTGAATTATTTGTGACTTCCTTGAAAACGTTGCAAATTATGTGCGACTATGCTGATCATAATTGTTTTCATGTTGATAATCAGATCTTGGGTAATAGACTTGAGATTCTATGTTGAGAAACTTGTTTTGTGCTAACCAATGAAGTATATTCTAGGCATTAGAAGCTAAACATACATAATCTTTCCTTATCTAAAGTCCAGTGTTTAATCTTTGAAAATCTGGCAACCAATCTACTTTGATACGCTTTCGTAGTTGTGGAACCTTTATCTTCCAGGGTTTACGGCAAGAAAATTTTGATGTACCATCTTCTGTCCCCACTGTAAAGTCTGTGTACACTTTCAGTTTATGTTGCCTTATTTAAGCATGACATTGCCATATGGCTATTTTCTACATAATTAAAATACATATTTTTCACATAATTATTAGCTGCAACACTTTTTTCTATGCAATTTTCTCCAACTGAATGTATTCTCATAGTTTACAATAATGATGGCACAAAAGTTTTACTCACATACGTAAAGTCTTGCATACTCTGTTGAATTTTCTTTTGCATTTACATAAAGTTTGCCATTGCAAATATCATTTTTTTTTTTCTCTCATAGTTATTGTGTATATTTCCTCATTGTTACTGGATGCAGCCTCTTATAATTTTCTTGAAATGAATGCACCCTCTTATAATTGATTATAATACAAAACCATAAAGATGTGGTTTCTGTTAATGTAACAGTTGAAGTGTAAACGGCCCTTAACAGAATGGAAGAAAAGCATTCAAATAGCTGAACCCAAAATTTGGGATATAGCCATATAGGCTTTGTTGTTATTACAGTTATCGTTGTTGCTATTATGATGCTGGCAGAAGGAATATTATGTCGACAAAAAAAGTAACACTAAATGCACAGGTTTATCATATTTGAACACCATAACTCAATTTGTTCCTTGTCAATGTTACAGGGAGTGAAATCATCATCTCTGGGTATATTCCACGCGGCGAAGGCAAGGCAGGCAATCTTAAGGGCAATTTGGTTCTCCCTCTCTTTCTTGTAGGCATTAAGAAAAAAAAAAGGTTGATCTGTATGGTGACTTGTTTCTACATTCACATAAAAAACTGGTTCTACAGCTCCTAGGCCCCATCACAAAAACCACCATCTTGCCTGTGAACTTTTTACTTGGAGGTCACCCGTTTGGAGTCTTATTAATTACAGGAGACGTGGTGCATGCTTATTTTTTGTACTAGATATTCTGTTACTGTTTTTTCTTTCAAGCAGCTTACTCTTGGTCGCCAAGTAATAATCACTTTACTGTGTTACTATGGTTTTTCATGTGCAACTTTTTAAATCCAGCCCAGGCTTTGATACGTTAGTCTCGTGACATCATGTCTTGTTTTTGTTCTGTGGCCCGTGGGCAAGCCAGCAGCTGAACTTCTGGGCTGGAACTATATATGTTTGTCATGCATTTATTTCCATCTGTCTAGTGGATGCTTCCTGTCTGTAGCTTCTTGTCAAGAACAAGAGGAAAAAAACAAAAAAGAGAGCAATGTCACTTGCAGCACTTGAGGGACATAAATGTGGCTTGATTGGAGTTTTCCAGCTTAGGCATATGGCTTTGAATGCTCTCTGTAGCTGCTCCAGCTGCCACTGGATGGATGGACAGTGGTGGAGTAAAAAAAGAAGCCAGGGGCATGCAAAATACTGGAAATTGTTGAGAAACCCAATTTCGGGGTGGGCTTTTATGAAATGCCCACCCGCTGGATAAGTTTTATGAAATACCCAGAATTAAGTATTTTCACGTTAAATATTTCAAGATTCCCTTTTAGATGCCACCCGTTAGAAACTGCTATTTTTATAATACCGAAACTACCCCTCCGCGCGAATTGGTCATCTATATGTATTTGAATTCAAAAAACTCAGATCTGGATTGCGATTTTCGTCTTCTTCTTATTCACGGGAAATCTGAATTCCATTGCTCTCATATTCAGCAGAGATCGCAAAGATCGTTCGTAGTTCGGTGTGTTTTTCTTCAGTCGAACTCAGATCATCGCTCGTCGTCATCATCACCATCATCTTCATCGTGGAGACATTTGAACTCAGATCTTCAATTGTGGAGAGAAGATCTTTCTTCTTCTTTTCCATAAGAATTATCATCGCTTTGAAAGAAGAACGAAACTTTTTATTCCTGAAAAAACTAAATTACACGTTTTAACACTGGAAATGACCATTCTCCGTCTTAATTAGGACGGAGAATGGCATTCTCCGTCTTAATTAGGACGGAGAATGCCATTCTCCGTTTTATTTAAGACGGAGAATGCCATTCTCCGTCCTAATTACACGTTTTAACACTGGAAATGACCATTCTCCGTCTTAATTAGGACGGAGAATGACATTCTCCGTCTTAATTAGGACGGAGAATGACATTCTCCGTTTCCGTCTTAATTAGGACCGAGAATGTCATTCTCCGTCTTAATTAGGACGAAGAATGGCATTCTCCGTTTTATTTAAGACGGAGAATGGCATTCTCCGTCCTAATTAACACGGAGAATGGCATTCTCCGTGTTTCTAACACGGAGAATGGTCATTCTTCTGCGTTTTAACACTAGAATGACCATTCTCCGTGATAAATTACACGGAGAATGGTCATTCTCCGTTTAATTTAGCACGGAGAATGGTCATTCTCCGTCTTAATTAGGACGGAGAATGCCATTCTCCGTTTTATTTAACACGGAGAATGACATTCTCCGTTTCATTTAACACGGAGAATGGCATTCTCCGTGTTGGTCATTCTCCTGCGTTTTAAAACTGGAATGACCATTCTCCGTGTAAATTAAGACGGAGAATGTCATTCTCCGTCCTAATTAAGACGGAGAATGGTCATTCTCCGTGTAAATTAAGACGGAGAATGCCATTCTCCTGCATTTTATGGTTAGCTGAAACTTTGGAGAGCCATAACTTTTGACTGGGAGGTCGAAACGAGGTCCCGTTTGTCGCAAAATGAGCGTATCGTCGAGGAGACTGAAAGTAACCGTTTCACAGTTAGACGGCCTTCCGAAATTTTAGATTCGCAAAAAAAGATGTTTGGACCTCCGTTTTAGCACTTTTGTCGTTCGTCCCGGTCTTTCCGAAATTTTTCGACGAGTTTTTGAAAATTTTTGAGGAGAAAACCTAGATTCGAAAGTGAGCAGCGTATGGAAGAAGATGGAGTATTGAAACGTTTTTTTAAGAGCAGTTTTGTGGGTGTTTCCAATAAATTAAAAGGAAGGGCAAAAGGGTCATTTGGAACCCGCTTTGGATAAGTTTCTCTAATTCTGGGCACGCGATGAAAGTTTTTTTAGCGGTGGGTTTTACATAAAACTTTTTTAGTTTTTGGACATTTCATAAATCTTCCCTGCAAAATAAGTGTACTGTCAATTCTCTCCTCCCCATAGGACTCAATAATGGCAAGGGCAGGTGGAGGACTGGTGGGTGTAGGGGTCCTGGAGTGATTTGTCACAGTTTGGCAGGGACGAAACAAATGGTAGGGGGTCAAGAGAGCAGAAAAAGGTTTATGCTGCCAATGCCATCCATCTACTTTATGTGTTCACAAGTTTTAGTACCAGTCGAGCAGAGAGTGCATGTGCTGTAGACTGAAGTTTGCTGTTGTTTTGGTGCTCCTAGTTTGGCATGTTTGTATAGTTTTTGTAGAAAAATTTTGTGGGGTTGTTTATCAAGCTGCCGGCTTTTCTTGAATTTTTTTTGTAACAGGAGCTTGTGATTTTGTAAAAAAATGTTTATTCCATAGACTCTGCGCCAGCCAAATTATGCTGGGGGGATAAGTGTTTTGATTTACTAAACTGTCAGTGGAGTTGTCCAAGTCAACATGGGGGTGGATGAAATAAAAAAAATTGGAAATTTCCATAGAAAGCATTAAACTTTACCTAAGTTGTGCACAGACCATTGGGCGTGTTTTGGACAGACATTGGACGTTTTTTTAGGCATTAACACAAATGAACAATTTGATAAAAGTGAGTATAGTAAGAATTGAACCAAATCAATAGTTGACCACAAGTCTCGCATATTTTAATATTATAAGTATGTATATATTAGGGGTGCAACTCGGGCGGGTTTGGTCGGGTTTGAGGTTAATCCGAGTCCAAGTCCAGTCCGACCTTGGGTTCATGAAGCTCAAGACCAAGTCCGGAGGATCGGATTTGGCTCGGGTTGAACTCGGGTTGGGTCCTTCCATTGGGTTTATCGGGCTCTAATATACTAATTGAAACAATTTTAAACAAAAGTAATATTAAACAAATAATCAAATAGCAATCAAGTCTTGATCCTTACAAATACAAACTGAAATAAGATTTAGGATATGGAGTTGAACAGTTTAGGTGAAGAAATTTAGGATTTAAACTTTTTTATTTAAGAAGTATGACAATATATATATATATATATATATATATATATATATATATATATATATATATATATATAAAAGTCGGATTTCGGGTTCTTCGGGTAACCTGGCACATGAATTCAAGTCCAACCAGATTTATGATCGGGTTCAAATATTTGAACCCAAATCCGAGTCCGAATCCTTCAACCATAACCAATCCATTAAAGGGTTTATCCGATCGGACTCGGATTTAGTCCGTCCGAGTTGCACCCCTACTATATATAGTAGTATAATATTATCAAATGTAACATAAACGTCCAACATTGGACCTTTTTTTTTTTGGTCTAAAAAGTTGGTTTTTTATTAGTTGTTAATCTACCACCATGAAGGCTAATCTTCTAGCTTCAAGAGAAAAGTCCTAACGGTAGGACATTTGTATGAAAAACGCTAAATGGTAGGACGTTCTATTACACTGTGTTTAGAACTTTTGTGGGGGTGGGAAAGAAAAATTTGAGGAAAAAAAAAAATGGAGGATAAAATGAAGGTAAAGTTAATTTTTTTTCTTTATTTGTTTGGATGAACAAAAAGTAGGAGAAGAAAAAGTTTAAAAATAATTTTTTATTTGTTTAGGGATAGAGATATACTATTTAGTCCTTGGTATTCTCAATGATAATTTATTATTATCTTTATGAGGGGTGATGGAGTAAATTCACTCAAATTTCTCTCATCTTTCTCCATTTTTTCTTCCACTTTTGTGAGAAATTTTTTTTAGTGGGATCCACATACTTTTTTCCCTCAAAATTTTCTCTTTCATATTTCCTCCTCCTTTCCAAACATCATCACTTTTAATTTTTTTCTCACCTTTTTTCTCAACTTTTTCCTTCCTTCCATTTTCCTCCCCTTCCCAAACAGTGCCTTAAGTTCCCCAATATCCCACTAATAACTTCTCTAGGCTAGATTTAAGTCGGACCCATTTACTTCTTTGCTCCTGCTTCCAAAAATTGTTTCTGGTTATGCTTTCCAAAGCCTACCTTTGGGTAGGGGTGTGCATTATTCAGTTTTGGACCCAAAACCATTTGAATCCAACCCAATAAGGGATTCGGATTGGAAAAAAAAAAAATCAGTTCAATTTTATTTTTAAAAATACTATAAAAAAATTCAATTTCTATTTATGTCCAAAATCGAATAAAACTTATACAATTATATAAATACCTACAATTCTATACATATTTTATGATTAAAAATACTTATATTTTTGTGAATAGTTTAGAAACAACAATTATATATGTATGTTTTGAAGTCCAATTTTAATAATATAATAACTAGTCCATATTTGACAACAATTTTGAAGTACAACAAATGTGTATATAAAAATTATAATTTTTAATATAATTTAATTATGATTTCAACTTTGGACAGAGCCTATTAAACAATAAAAATAGTTCAGCTGAACAAACAGAATAATTTTTTCGGTTCGGTTTTGGTTTTGGCTAATTTCGGTTTCGGTTTTAGATTTTTACAATTTTGTTTTTTTGGTTTTAACTATTTCGGTTTTGTTGATACCGAAAAAATCTGAACGCTCTCCCCTACTTTATGCATCTTTTGGTTCGTAAGAAAAATCAATTTCCTTGCCATTTTATAGAAATGAAAAATTAGAATTCATGTCAGATTTTTTTCGACATTTTATAAAAACAAGAAAAACATTCAAAAAAGACCATTTGATTTTTCTTAGTGTTTGGTTGGTGCAGAAAAAAAAAATCAATATTCCATAATATTCTAGAATAAAATATATTATGAAAATCCATAAGAAATGGATAAAATAGGCAAAAACTCATTTGGGTAGGGCTATTGTTATCCTAATTTTTTATAATAAATGTTGAAAAAAGAACTAAAAATAAATCAAATGGGTTCTTAGAGTAACCCACTTTCCCCCTATTTTTTCTCTGTCAAAAAAATATTTCTCAAATTTGTCGCTACCAAAAAAATAAATAAATAACTTTTCTTTCCTGATTCTTAAATCCGTGAACCAAACATTGCGGGGAGAAAACTCTTCTCAGCTTTCGAACATTTTGTTTGTTTGTACATGAAATTTTATGCAACAAAATGTGATGCAATTGACGTAACAATCATTTTGAGTATAACAAAATTTTATGCAACAAAATTTGATCAGGGCTAGCCTGGATTGGGGCTAGTCCAGATTTTTTTGTGTTTTACTCAGGACAGCCCATTTTTTTAATCTAGGGCTGTCCCAAAGTGAAATTCCCCCAAACCCAAATTTTTTCTCTCATTTGCAAATTTTTTTTCTCTCTCTTCCTAAACCCTAACTCCTCTCTTCTTCTTCTTCCTCTTCTCCTCCACCATTTCTCCATCCCCAAGCAAGAAGTTAAAATTTCTTCCACCCTAGAAAATTTCTCTTCTTCTTCCTCTTCTCTTCCAAATTTCCTTCTCAAGAAGATCGATGACACCCAAATTCTTTCTCTATTTGTTTCCAAAATCCTAAAAATTAAATTGAAAAATTCAAGCATCCATTACATTGTTTATTTCAATTGTCTGTAGCCCATTTGAATTAAACTACATTCAGAGTGGAAAATTATCCATTTAAATTAAACACAAGTATGCACGAACGAAAAAATTCTGCGTCGACCAGGACTGCCCAATTTTCTGGCAGTCCTACAAACTGAATGGACTGCCAGAAAACTGGGCAGTCCTAAGTCACAACATGTGAAACAAAGGACTGCCCAATTTTCTGGCAGTTCTACAAACTGAATGGACTGCAAGAAAACTGGACAGTCTAAGTCACAACATGTGAAACAAAGGACTGCCCATTTTTATGGCAGTCCTTACTGTATTCAGGACTGCCAGAAAACTGAAAAGTCCTACATACTGTAAGGAATACCAGAAAAATGGACAGTCCTTTGTTTCACATTCCAGAAAATTGGGACTGCCCAGTTTTCTGGCAGTCCATTCAGTTTGTAGGACTGCCAGAAAATTGGGCAGTCCTTGTTTGCACTAGTTGAACATCAATATTGGGGTTTCCTCCCATATTAGGGTTCGTATATTATGAGGAGCCTTTGGGTGCCATCGAAATTGGAAATGAGAAAAAAAATTAGGGATAACAATATTAGGATTTCCACCAATATTAGGGTTTAACATTTTTGTTGTTGTTGTTGTTCTTCCTTTTTCTTCTTCTGGGATGGGTTGAGGAAGAAGAGGAAAAAAATAAAAAATAAAGTGACTTTTATACCAAAGAGTGGGATAGCCCTAATCAATTTTTTCAATGGCAAACTTGTAAATAATACAAAGTTTAAAATGGAATAGCCCTGATAAAAAAGTGAAGTGCCTTTATAACTTACTATAAAAAAAAATAGAGATGTGACAAGTCGTTATTTGGCATTGGATGATCTAGAACAGGGATGACAATTTCATATACGACAGTTTTAAAAATAAAAAAAATTCTTACGGGGACAGACTTAGGATTAAAAAAATGAGGGAGGGTAGGGATAAACGTTTCGGTTCGAACCGAATCGTATATATGAAAATCGAAATAGCCGTAAATCGTTTTTTTCAAAATCGAAAATCGAATCTAATTAATTCGGTTCGGTTTTCGGTCGGTTCAGGTTTATGGACCAATGTGCCAGGCCTTCAAATTTTTAGCAAAATAATCCTATTTAAATAACAATTTATTTTAAAAATATGGCAATATTGTATTTATGAATTATGATATTACATAGTGTGAAAAATATTAGTATATATAGATTGAGGATAGAGAGAGTGCTTAAAGAAGTACCGTGCGCTCAGTTAGGGGTTACAAAACATTAATATATGCAGATTGAGGGTAGTTTGATGAATTGCTAAATCTAAATCGATTTTCGGTTCGGTTCGGTTACCCGGATCAAGAACCGAAAATCGAATCATATTTCAAAATTTTAAATTTTCAAACCGAAAGCCGAACCGATAACCGAAAAACGGAACCGTTTGTCATATTTCAGTTCGGTTCGATTTTCGGTTTTCGACCGTTATATGCTCACCCCTACCGAGAGGGGACGTGGATGGGAATTTAGAAAAAAAAAATCAGTCAGTCGGGTTCGAGGTCAGATATGGATATATTACTTCTTACTCCGGTAATTTTCGACCTGATTACTTATACCCATATGTGCAACACATTGCTATTAGTTAAACATTACTATATTTTTTAGGCTATTTTTTATTAGTATGTCTTGTATTTTTTGGAATGAAAGCAGTTTGTTTAAGTTTATACTATACCGAACAAAATTGTTAACGAAGCAAGGAATGGGGATATTAAAATCTGGTCTTGAAAGTGTTAACGAGGTGGGGGCGGGGGCGGGGGCGGGATGGGGAGTGCATTGTTTACCAATGACGAAAATGAAGGTAAAAATTAAATCCGACTGAAGATAGGGACGGCGGGCTTGTTTGACAACTAGGATTTGGATTTAGCTTTGAAAATCCAAGATTCAAATCCAAATAATGAATTTCCAAATCCAAATCCAAATTCATTGTTTGGTAAATTAGAATTTTGCCTTTGGATTTGGTTAAAATCAAAATCAATTGTTTGGATAGAGGAATGAATTCTACCATTGGATTATAATAAAATGTTAATCAATTAAGATGATAATTATGATTAATATATAAATTAATGAAGATTATAATAAAATATGAGTTAATAATTTAATAATTAATCAATTATTAATTAAGATTACAATACAATATTAATTAATAGAATAATAAACTAATAGTTAATTATTTAAGTGATGAACTTATTTATATTAATTAAGAATAAATAAATCCATATATAAAATAATTACTAACTATTAGTTAATTTTTAATTATTTTATTAATTATTGATTAGTATTAACTAAATATTTAATAGAACAATAAATTATTAAAAAAATTAATCCAATTTTCTTCCTCCCAGATTCAACTTTCTTTCTTCAAAATTCAAAATTTGAATTTTGTATCCACTTTTCATATCCAAAACCAAACCCAACCATACATAGGATTTCATAAATTTGGCTCAAATTCTGTAAAATCCTAAAATCCTGCTCTCCATGCCCGTCCCGTTGCCATTCCTAATATAGACTACCTACCATGTCCGTTCCGTTGCCATCCCTAATTTTGGATGGGGGAGGATTCGAACATTACTTGGAACGGAGATGGAAGGTATGGTCCCGGCCCCTACCGTGCCCCTAATCTAGACTACCTAGTGGCCCTAGTCTAGGGCCAGTTTGGCACAAATGGGCCAACTGAAACTTGGCCCAATCTACACTAATATATTAGGAAGGATATAAATACCATTATTCTTGCTTTCATGTGCAAGGTTGGTCAGGGTTTAAATGAATAATTGGAATAAATAATACCAACGAGGGCAAGAATAGAAATGGTTAGAAAATACAAAAGTAATTTAAAAGAATAATTGATCAAAATAAAAAGTTAATAAACATAAGAGGATACCTAAGAAAAAAAAAACATATATACAGTTATCAATGATGCCAATTTGATCGCATAGAAATACACATATCCCATCCTTAGCACTAGTTTGAGAAAATATTTAAAATCAGGAAACAACGAGACAAATTATCTTTTAGAAATGTTTTAGAAATGAAGAATATTATTGCTAATCGTATAAGGAAGCTAAGTTATAAATACGAGAAAAGTAAGAATATATTGATACAATAATTATAGTAAGTCGTTACTTGTACTCAAATATGTACGTAGTATTTAGTTTAAATTTCACCATAATTATTTTTTGCATATAAGTCCATCAAATCACACATATTTTTAATAAAATCTTCAAAATCACAAATTGTATTTAAGTCTTACACATCATGGATAAATGAAATTACGAGTTCCTCTCCGTTACTGTTTTGGTTTGTTTAAAACAACTAACAGGTAACTTTTTTTTTTTTTTTTAAAATTCACGCACACACAATTGGGAGACTCGAACCTTGTCAATCCCTCCAGGTGTCCACTCTAATACCACTAGGATAGAGAGCTCGTACACCTAACAGGTAACTTAATTAAGTTACCTACAAGTAACTTAATTAGTAGATATTTTAACATTATTATTATTATCATCATTATTATTATTGTTATTGTCAAGGAAAAGTTCGAGTTAAGCATGTCTAGTTTATAAGAAAAAAAAAACTTTCAATTACAATAATACCGACAATTAATAATAATGTGTATAATATTTATTGGAATAATTGATATTAATAATTAGCTAGAAAAAATTATTATGCATGAGGCCAAAGAAGATAACATCTACTAGTTGTAATCTTTGTTGGGATCAATTACAAAATGCATAGATTTTATTCCTTTGGCATAGAAAATGTCACAATAAATATATGGCTTAATTGCAATTTGATACCCTCAACTATTTTCGTTTTTCAACTTTATACCCTAAACTTTTTTTTTCAACTTATTACCCTAATTTTTTTTTGACAATAATGCCCATGCTCAAAACTAAAAACTACCCCCAACCTTCTCCCACTCTCCAACGACCCCTCCATCCCCCCCACCCCAGCTCCCCCCCTCCGGCCACCCACCCCCGCCCCTCCCCACCCCTCCGGCCATCCCCCCTCTCCCGCACCGTCCCCCCTCCCCCCCTCCGGCCGCACCCCCCTCCTCTCCCGCACAGCCCCCCCGCCCCGTGATCCCTCCCCCTCTCGCCTCCCCCTCTTGGGGCGCGGCAACGCAGGACGAACACTACCAAAATATGTCAAATCAGCGACGAATTTAGCTACGCCAGTTGAAAACGTCGCTATGTTTTATGTATTTAGCGACGTATGTAAATGACGTCGCTAAACGTCACTATCAGCGATAGCGACTGTAATTATAGTTTGGAAAGAACAAGTCGCTATGTAGTCGCAAAACGTCGCTGATGTATTTTATTCAGCGACGGTTGGCAACATTTAATCATGTCTGTCGCTATCCTATTACTTAACAGCGACGTCTAGCGACGTCTCACTTAGACGTCGCTAAAAACTTTCATTTAGGGTTCTGGGAACCCGATCGATTTCATTTTATTTTCCAAATTTTTATTCTTCCGCCGAGCGCTCTCGTTTCTCTCCCCCTCCCCCTCTTGTCTCCGGCGACCGCTCCCCCCGACGAGCTCCTCCCCTCCGACGAGGCCTCCCCCCGACGACCCCTCCCTCCGGCATTACCTCCCCCCGACGATCGCTCCCTCTCGTTTCTCTCCCCTCCCTCCGGCGTTGCCTCCCTCCCTCTCATCTCCGGCGACCGCTCCCCCCTGGTGACCTCGTCGTTGCTCCTCCACCGTCGACCCCCTCGTCCCCTGCTCCGTTCCGGCGACCCCTACCCGACCCAGTCCAGGTATACCTAACCCTAACCCTATCTCCCACTGACACGGCACAGACATTTTTAACCTGTGAATATCGATTTTATACAGTGCCTATGATTGTATACACACACATATTTTCAAACTGAAATCTGAGAACAGTGACACTGATTTTGTGTACACTGTTAACACACACACATCTACACACACCCTTACACGCACTACACAAATCTGAATGTGGATACACACACACACACTTTTGCACCACTGTTAAATCTGAATGCAATATGCATATATGTATGCAAATGGGAATACATGGATATATGCAAGTTGGTAAGCACATATGAATGCAATATGCATATATGTATGCAAATGGGAATACATGGATATATACAAGTTATAAATGCAATGTTTGGATAACATATGAAATATAATGTATAGGTAAGCATTAATGTAGGTAATGACATGTAATCATGTAATGCATATGTATAAAGAATAGAATGGGTGAATGTATTATGCATGTTTAGATAACATATGTGATAGACATATATGTATGCATAAATGCCATGAACTAATAATCAAGTGTAATGCATATATGTTAAGAAATGAATGCATGAATGAATGTAGAAATGCCAGCATCTATGTAAATATGCCTATGATTGAATGAATGCAAGTTCAAATATATGAAGGTAACGTAAGCATGTATATATATGTAATATGTGTTCTCTATGACTTGTGATGGTGTGTGTTTGGTGAGACTTGACTGGACTAGGATTGACCTAGTTGACTAGTGTAAGCATGTATATATATATGTAATAGCGACGTTTACCGACATCTTTAGTGACGTCGCTTATGTTTAGTTTAGATTCTTATAGTTTATGTTTAGATTCTTATATGAAATGCACACTCATATTTGTGTCATACTAAGTGATTTTGATATCTAATATACTAAGGAGTATCCTAGTACCTACAGTGTATAAAGTATCCTAGAAGTGTAGGTATGATTGGTATATCGTATTACATAGAGTGTATAGAGTATCCTTTCAGTCTATAAGAGTTACTTCACTCATTTTGTCAAGACAAGTAAACTTTTAAATGTTGACAGTATATATACCGTCAACATTTGGTTTTGCCTTGTAGCTACAGGCAGTTGCCTGCATTTTGCCTTATAACTTGGCCTTTGGCCTGTGCTTGAGCAGTGTAGACTTCCAGGTTAGGGTGTTAGTTCATGATTAGCATTGTTTAGATATTAGTTTCAGTTAAAGTGTTAGTTTAGATTAGGATATTAGTTTATGTTAGAAGGAATATGAGAGTTAGTAGATGTTAAAGTAGGAAATTAATTTATTAGTTAGGATAGATAGTTTGAGTTAGGATACTGCTCATGCACAGGCCAAAGGGTCGATATTGGATATTAATTTAAAAAGTTTTACCTTTCTTGACAAACTAGGTGAAGTAACTCTTGTAGACCCAAAGGGTCGATATTGGACAGTTGGGATGAGTATCAGAATCGGTATCGGATTAGTATCGACCGTATCGGATTAGTATCGGCCGTATGTACTTAGTGTCGTGTACTCCTACAAGTACAATTATACCTCGACCGTATGTACTTAGTCTCGACCGTATCGGATTAGTACCGGTCTATCGGATACCACACTTTGACACAAGACAGTTGTTTTAGTCCCAACACAGTTGTTTTTGTTTCTTCCTTCAAATTTTTTGTTTGTAATATATGGAATGAATGAATAGTTTATGTTGTGCACCCATATCTAAACTGCCTTAATATTCATTCACTGACTGCAATGTGCATGTATCTATCTTACAAAATTATCCTCAATTGGATATGGATATGAATTACTACTTACGGAATCGTTCGTGGATGTACAACCGTCATTCTGATGACATGTGCGGTGCGCGGGATGAATTCATAGAGGGTGTACAACAGTTCCTGTTGTTTGCCAAGGCGTTCCCTCAGTATATGGATGGTACCAAAATTAAGTGTCCGTGTGTGAGATGTCGCAACTTGAAATATCATCCATAAGTGGAAGTCACGTATCATTTATACTCGAAGGGTTTTACGCCGAATTACTATCAGTGGAGCGCGCATGGAGAACTTGTGTCTTTAGCATCGGAGTATGAGTCTTATGTGGATGTCCACAACAACGCTGCTTACGACGATGGGTTGGTGAACATAATTTTTGACGCGACGGGGCCTAGTTTCGATCCGGACGATCATGATGCACCTGAGGAGGCACCGAACGCCGATGCTGCACAGTTCATGGAGTTGCTGGAGAATGCAAGGACTCCATTATATCCTGGTTGTGAGGATCATTCACCATTGGAGGTGGTTACAAGATTGTTGAGCATCAAGTCCGATTTTAACATGTCGCAAGATTGCTACAACCGTCTTATGGAGTTGCTTATAGAAATATTGCCTGAGGGTGCTAAGTTGCCTAAAGACTTCTACCGGTCTAAGATGATGGTGAGATCGCTCTGGATGGGATACGAGAAAATCGATGCATGTCGCAACGGGTGTATGTTGTACTACAAAGACGACACGGATGAAGACGCCTGCAGATTTTGTGGTGCCGATAGCTACAAGGGCAGTTGTAGAGGAAAGTCTGTCGGTGCCAGGAAGCCTACCGATTCGATGCACTACTTGCCGTTGACGCCGCGGTTGCAGCGGTTGTTTATGGTGAAGGAAACTGCAGAAAACATGAGTTGGCATAAGCGGAAACAGACCGAAGGAGTGTTGGATCACCCATCTGATGGAGAAGCATGGAAGCACTTTGATCGAGAGTATCCAGATTTTGCTTCTAATCCACGTAATGTCAGATTGGGTCTCTGCTCCGACGGTTTTACCCCATTCGAACTTCCGAGATTCCAGTATTCGTGTTGGCCTGTGATCGTCACTCCGTACAATCTACCGCCTTGGATGTGCATGAAGACTCCGTATATGTTCCTTACCGTTATTATCTGTCACGACCCGCTCCCGAATAATCAGATACGAGTCGGACACGCCCAGCCTTCGTCGTTGGACACGACGAAGTAAGCTGTACAATACTAAGAAAAACTCACAGTCACAATGTAATGTAAACCAATCACAGCTTTTATAACGTTCCCAGAAAATCACTAATATCCATCAAGTGTTTTAAATACAAACTCAGCCGGAGACAAATCCGGTCAAATGAAATAATATACAACAATGAAATGTCTAAGATACAAACTCCAAAAAAATAAACTGAAATAAATAAAAAGCTGCAAAATCCAAGCAATCACCAGCTCCATGTAGTCTCCCACTCACCTGCAACGATCCTATCAGGAAAAGAGCAAAGTATAACCCTGACTAGACAATATACAATGTAGTCTGTGATCCAGAGTACAAGGTGAAACTAGAATACCAGAAACTAGAACATGAAATGAAACTGAACTGTGGTACCAGAAATGAAATGTAAACTGCAGGTAAAGGATGACAATCAATATGCTAGACAATGAACACGGCGATCAATGTACAAGGCAATCAATCACGATAATCAATATGCAATTGTGACCATTTTGAAATATTAAACTAATGTGTGACCGGCTTAGGAGCAATCAATCAATCAATCAATGAGTCAATTCTACATGGTACGGCTTCATCGTACGTGATGTGTACGATTAGGCTATCTTCAATACCTATGTTGGGTGTGGTCACACAAAAGCTAATATTTTCCCCAATCCCGCAATGAACAATGACGCACAAACAATGAACAATGGTACAAGATAATCGTGTGTAATTCGTGTTCGATATGAGAACATGGCACATGAAGGTAAGACAAAAAATAAGGTACAAGTCAAGTCAGTGTACTTGCCTCGGTTTGGTTGCACGAGAGTAGTACTGCATGGTTGTCAATTACCTGTTATATTGTACAAGTTATTTAGTGTTTGAAATAATGACAAGTTAACTAACTATATATATAGTCCAAATTAGCTAATAATATTATTCTAGAAAAATATATTTTTATAGTCTATCCAAAGTAATGTTTTAAGCTATATCTAGTAAAGATTTATTTTAGAGACAAAAGAACATTTTGCTAGCAATTACTCATAACTATAAAACATTTTAGAAATAAATATATTTTAACTAACCATTACTAAATATTTAAATATGGCAAGCTTAAATTACAATAATTTTTAGAAACATATATATATATATATATATATATATATATATATATATATATATATATATATATATATATATATATATATATATATATACCCTAATTACTTGGAAGCTAGTCTATTTATGATAATAAATATTTATCCAAAATTTATTAATAGCATTTCATGCCAAGAGTACTAGCAATCTTAGTTTGATAGACAATCTTGAATTTGCATCTATTAACTAAGTACCAACAAAATAGGTTTTATTATAACTAAAATTCAATAACAATAATAATTACAAGAAAATAAACATTAGTTTAATAGGAATAATAACACACTAAGCCCAACTGTTAACTTAATAAAACAACAGTTTTATAAACCAGTCCAAACCATTGGCCCGACTGCTGGCCCAACCCATTGGTCCAGAACCCCAGCATAATCAATAATTAACATTTATTTTCCTAATGGCCAGCCCAATTCCTCTCGGCCCAAGATCCAGCCCGAGTCTCCAAGCCCAGACCCAACTGTTACTAATCATAAAATCTTAACTCAGTTCTCAGCCTGTCAACAGCCCACAGGCTCGGCCCTAAGGTCCGGCCTCATGGCTCAGCCCTCTCTGTTTAACTAATCTATTGATAACTGAAAATTTAAACTTAATAATAACTGAAACACTCAGCCCATAAGCTGAGGCCCAGAAACCCGGCCCAAACCCCTAACATATAATCCAAATCTTCTCTCTCCTCTTCATTTTCACTTCGAAAATTCCAGAGAAATCATAACTCTTCGAGAGAGTTCTCTCGTCTTCTCCGGCGAGAGAACGTCTCCGGCGAGAGACTGCGTTCCCGTCTCCGTCTCCATCTTCTTCCTCATTTCCGTCCGGCCTCCTAGCCCCATCCCAAAACCCTAGCTCTTTCTTCTTCTTCCTCTGGTTAGGAAAACCCTAGATCGAAACCTTAACCCTAGCACTTCTTCTCCGTCTTCCTCAGTTCATGGCTAGGAAAACCCTAAGTCTAGGTCTTCTTCCCCAGACTTCAAGAGCCCTAGCTCTAGGTTCTCTTAGCCGAAACCCTAGCTCTGGCTGCTTCGTCTTCTCCGACGAAGTCCTCGTCTTCTCCGGCGACTCTGTCACCTTCGGTTCCCGTATTTCGTATTCCTGTGCGCATTTGGAATTTTCTTGAATTTTCTGGTAATTATTTTCCTGTAGTTCCCGTATTTGGTCTTGGGCCGACTTTATTAACTTATTGATTTGCATTACGGATTTGGGTTTAAATTTTATTATTATTATTATTATTTCATAGGAGATGGGCCCTTGGAGGGTTCGGCCTGGCTTGCTTTGGTTGGAATTGCTATGGATCACTTTAACCTACACTATTCCTTACCTCCACCACACCACCACCCATTAATAACCTTACCTACCATTCTCTCTCTTCATTAACATCAACACCACCAGCATCCTCTTCTTCTTCTTCCTCTTAAAACCCTTTAACTCCACCATAGGCAAGTGCAACTTGCCATCAAGAGAGAACCTCGAATTTATTGTTCATAAGTATTAATTAGTTGGTTGGGAACAACATTAGAACTTGAAATTTCCTGATTTGAAGAAGGGATAACTCTAGATCTAAACTTATTTTCGTTTTGCTGGTTTTCCTTAGATCTACTTATTAAACATTGTTCTTTTGGTTGTTTTGAGGTTTCCATGTTGTGGAGAATCCAGTTCTTGATTTTGTTTTATAATGGTGAAGATATGAAATTTCCAAGTTTTAGGGCTTGGTGTTCTTCCTCTCAGCCGAGGTAGGGAAGAACACAGCCTCCCCTTCCTTGCTGGCCACACCTGAGGTGTTGTGCCCTCCCAACTGCCGCTTACGCGCGCGTTTTCCGATGCACTGCCTTACGCAGCATGCACGTGGCTCCCCCTTTCCCCCATTTCCTGCTGCATTAAGCGAGCGGCAGCTGCTGCTGAGCTATACGCGGCTGACGCGTAGCACAGGTGGGGCCCACTCCCTTTTTTTCTTGCTGCATTACGCAGCCTCCCCTGTCCCCTTACGCAGCGCTGACGCAAGCTGCAGCCCCCCCCTCCTTTTCCCCTATACGCACGCCACGTGCGTGGGGCCCGCCGCAGCCCACGTGCGTGGGTTCACCCCTGCCTCCATTACGCGGCACTGTGTGTGGGCCCCCTCCTTTCCCCTGTACGCACGTTGCTGCTCTAGCTGCTATACGCATGCCCGCTCAGCCCTTACGCGCGCACTTTTGCATATCCTGCTCCTCTGTGATTTTAACGTTTTCTCTGGAATTTCTAAATTGGATTTATTGGAGCTTTTAATAATTAATGCTCACTACATCACTTGACTGGGCCTGACACGCTTGGACACAGATTGGAGTTTTCTTGTGACTTGTATTTATTCCTTGTTAACTGGTAACTCGTAACAACCTGATAACTTGGACATGGTAACTTGCAACTATATAGTGGCCGTAGCGGCGCACTCCTGCCTAGTAACATGTAACCTGACAAGATAACTTGATAAATTAATAAATTGAGCTACTGAGGTAGGCTCACCTGACAGCTACTTGACATGACACCGTGGGTGTGCGTCCCGTGCTTGTCTAAATTACCTGTCCAGTCTTGCATCATGCCTAGGACGTGATCCCCTGGGTACCACGGCCAGGGATTCACACTAAAATTGGACTAGGTAATGAGTAGACCAAATTAGAACATGGAGAATTCCCGGTCACAGGCAGTCTCGTTATCTGGAGGCATTAATGGACTTGTAGCTTGCCGACGAGTAGAGCACATTTCCAGCACACTGTCATGTGTTGCACCCTCTAAGTCACCTAAGGGTACATTTGTCTCCCGGGCGATGTACCCACCTATAACTCTCAACCCGCGGAAGGATAACTGGATGGTCTGCAGGGCTTGGGACTGGGAGTTTCTCACTTGCATCTTGTTAGTAATTAGACTTGTGATAACCCTAGTTAGTTAAAGTAGTAAGCCGTAGTACTTGCTTGGCCGATTGTGAATGAATGGTGTCCAGCCCCGTTTAAGTTTTGTCTAGCCCCTGCACCTGGAACTCTTGATCATGATTGTTTTACTTATCTCTAACGATAAATGGGTAGAGACATTGAGCTATTCAGGCGAAGGGGTACAATCCCGGTCCTTGTTTGGTTTAAGGATTGTAACCTGGCTCCCGGAATGGTTCCACGTCCCTAGTCGTTTATCGCCCTGGAACTTTACTACTTGCACTTTCTTTTATTCTTTATGTTCTGATATGCTGGCTTTGGTTCTTATTGTGGCCTCCTTTGTGGCACTTGCTCTTTCTGGGGTTTGACCCAGCTGGTTTTGTGTGGCCAGATTTCGGAGCAGCTCCCGAGGATCTACCGAGCTTCCAGCCCAATGGTGACAACTAGACGGAACCCGGGCCAAGAGTGGGTCTTCCCTTTTTGTTTCACCCACTTATATGTAAATTTATTCTTTTGAGGCGTTTGCCGACGAGCACCTGTTAGCTCGATGCACATTTACTTACTGTCTGCCTACGGGCTGTAACATGATTAACAAATCCTAGGGTTGATCATGTATGACTGAACTCTTGCTAGTCCTATCATTTTGTACGACTAGCTTCATGATCATCCAATATGTAATATTTGGGACGCCTTATATATATATATTGATGCTCTAATATCTTGTAACTCTGTTAATTGCTTGAGATTGAGACAATAGGCTTGACCTTAAGAGACTGCTGGCTTGTAGTAAACCCTCATATCTAGACAGCCGTGACCGTGTAGTTGAGATGTATTCTATTTCAATATACGTAGCTGGCTGTGTCTGCCCCCGCTCTCCAGTATTCTGGTTCTGGGGCGTGACACGGTTTAAGTGGTGGCCCATGCAGGTCTTGTCAATCAAGAAATGTGAGGGTTTACCGTTAGATGTCTCAATCAATATTCGTCCTTGATCTCTGCTCGTATCCTCAAATCCCTGAGAATCTCGACCTGATCACATTGCTTGTATCATTGATCTGTCCTGGTCCTTTCCTTATTGTTCCCTATGTCGTCTTCTTCAGCGGCATTACTCCCGGACCTGCCAACCAGCCAGAGGAAGCTCGACAAGCACTCCAGCGCCAGGAAGATCAAGCCCAGCACTCTGGAGTAGCCTCCCGAGTTGTGCCTCCCGGAGGCTCGGAACCTCCAGTTCAGGCAGCTCCGCCCGTTCAACCAGCTAGGCAGGATGAGGGGCCTTTGGTAGGGCTTATCAGAGAACTGCTTGCGTCCCAAGATCGTCGAGGCGACGCCTTGCAACAGGAAGTACAAGATGCACTAAACCGAGGAGGTCCCCAAGGGAATCAGGCGGCCAACAGTTTCAAGCGCTTAAATCCTCCTTTCTTTGACGGCAGTGAAGATGCGATTGCCGCGGACGCTTGGCTTCAGGATACCGAGGTGGTTCTAGAAGCAGCTAGGACACCTGAGAATGATAAGGTGGCGGTGGTACGCCTACAGTTGTTAGACTTGGCTCGTGATTGGTGGGCAGCTCAGGCCATGGGATTGGCGGCACCAGTTACTTGGACGACGTTCAGAGAGAGATTCCAGACGAAGTACTTTGATGCGGTGGCACGGTACGACCTGCAGACCAGGTTCACCAACTTGAAGCAAGGAGGCAGGACGGTCGATGGCTATGCGACCGAGTTTTCCAGGCTGAGTAGGTTTGCCCCCACCTTGGTGGCAACCGAGTATGATAGGGCCCAGCGGTTCCAGCAAGGGCTGCATTTAGAGATATTATTGGCTGTGGAGCAGTTCGAGCACCAGACGTTCGATGCAGTATTGAAGGCAGCAAGGAGGCATGAGTATACCTCCCGGAGAATTGTGGACAGGACCGGAGGCAGGAAGCGGTCCCACAACCAGATGAACCAATCTTCAGCTCCAGCCCCGGCAGCTAGGGGTATAACCATTGGAACTCCGAGGCGGGCGGCCTCAGTGACGTCGGTTCAGCATTCAACCACGACGTACCCGCAGCAGCAGAAGCAGAAGCAGTCTTCCGCGATGGGATGTTCTCATTGCGGGAAGCCGGGCCATGTAGTGGCAGAGTGTCGTAGGGCGCATGGATTGTGCCTGGCTTGTGGAGGAGCAGACCACCAGATAGGGACCTGCCCGAATAGGGGAGGTCCATCATCATCCAACCTTTCTAGTTCTTCGGTGAGGGGACCAGCCCCAGTTCTAGTCCAGCAGCAGCAGCAACAGCAGTACCCGAGGCCATTGGCGACCCAGGCCCAGGCCTTCCAGCAGCAGAACCAGCAGCAGTTCATCCAGGCTCCAGTGCAGAGCAGGCAGAGAGGTTTCCAGCAGAGGGGACCCGCAGCTAGAGGTCAGGCTATGATGATGACCATGGAAGAAGAAGTTGCACCAGGTGAGGTAGTGGCAGGTACTATTCTCGTCAACACCCTTCCAGCATCTGTATTATTTGATTCTGGTGCATCGCATTCATTCATGTCTGCACGATTCGCGACACGGATAGGGTTGGAGCCCGAGTCATTATCAGTGAGGCTCAATATACTTACTGGTAATGGTCTTGTGGGAGTAGATCGAGTGTTTTCCTCGTGTCGGATCGTAGTTAGCGGTAGAGAGTTCCCCGCTAGATTCATAGAATTCCCTATGACAGACTATGATGTAGTCCTAGGCATGGATTGGTTGAGGAACCATTATGCTAGGATAGACTGCCATGTTGGCAGAGTTGTCTTTAGTATTCCCGGAGAGCCAGAGTTTTCATTTTCCAGAGGCACAGTAGAGACATCTCCTCCAGTATTTCGGATGGCAGTAGCAGCAGTGCAGTTGCCTAGGATAGTGGATGAGTTTCCAGATGTCTTTCCAGAGGAGCTTCCAGGGATGCCGCCAGAGCGGGAGATTGAGTTCACCATTGACTTGATCCCCGGGACAGCACCAGTGTCAGAGCGAGTCTACAGAATGGCGCCTTCAGAGTTAGAGATTTTGTACAAGATGATTGAAGAACTTAGAACCAAGAGATTCATTCGTGCAAGTGGATCGCCTTGGGGAGCCCCGATGCTTCTTGTGAAAAAGAAGGATGGTACGTCCAGGCTATGTGTTGATTATCGTACCTTGAACTCAGTGACAATCAAGAACAGATACCCTCTTCCAAGGATAGATGATTTGTTTGATCAACTCAAAGGGGCTTCAGTTTTCTCGAAGATAGACTTGCGGTCAGGATACCACCAGATCAGAGTTAGAGAGCAGGACATCCCGAAGACGGCGTTCAGATCTAGGTACGGGCATTGGGAGTTTCTAGTTATGCCCTTTGGAGCAACCAATGCGCCGGCAGTGTTCATGGATCTCATGAACCGTATTTTCATGCCTTACTTGGATCAGTTTGTGATAGTGTTCCTTGATGACATCCTGGTCTACAGCAAGAGTGAGGCGGAGCATGAGCAGCATCTCCGAGTGGTTCTTCAGATTCTCAGAGAGCACCAGTTGTACGCCAAGTTTAGTAAATGCGAGTTCTGGCTCGATCGCATTTCATACTTGGGTCACATCATTACTAGAGGAGGAGTGGAAGTGGATCCCCAGAAGATTGTGGCTATCGAGTCATGGCCAGTACCCAGCTCAGTGGCAGAAGTTCGCAGCTTTCTAGGATTGGCCGGCTACTACCGGCGGTTCGTCTCTGATTTTGCAAGGATTTCAGCGCCGATGACCCAGTTGACCCGTAAGGATGTGCCGTTCGTTTGGACAGCAGAATGTCAGGAATCATTTGAGAAGTTGAAGCGAGGTTTGATAACGGCTCCCATTCTCACCCTTCCAGATGGGACCGGAGGATTCACAGTTTATTGCGACGCTTCAGGCAGAGGATTGGGATGTGTTTTGATGCAGCATGGGAAGGTAATTGCTTATGCATCACGTCAACTTCGTGATCATGAGAAGAATTACCCGACCCACGACTTGGAGCTAGCAGCAGTAGTGTTTGCACTTAAGTTGTGGAGGCACTACTTGTACGGAGACAGAGTGGAGATATTTACTGATCATAAGAGCCTGAAGTATGTTTTCACCCAGAAGGATCTTAATATGCGGCAGAGAAGATGGCTCGAGCTACTTGTGGACTACGATGTGGACTTGCAGTATCACCCAGGGAAGGCCAACGTGGTAGCAGATGCATTGAGCAGGAGAGCCGGAGTCTACCTTCTAACAGCGCAACCAGAGCTGTTGGCAGATCTTCAGAAGATGGGAATTGAAGTGAATCTCCCTTCCAATGTGGCCTTGATGGCCAGCCTACAGATACAGTCCACCATAGTTGAGAGGATCCGGACAGCACAGTTAGCAGATTCCAAGGTACAGCGGCTCAGAGCAGAGTGCGAGGCAGGGAGAAGGCCAGAGTTATGTATTCATGAAGATGGTACACTTCGACACGGCACGCGTCTTTGTGTACCCAGTGGAGATATCAGACAGGAAGTCATGGCAGAGGCTCACAGTTCGCAGTACTCCATTCACCCAGGCGGCACGAAGATGTACAGAGATATTCGTCAGCACTTTTGGTGGAATGGTATGAAGAGGGAGATAGCCCGGTATGTCTCTCGATGTTTGGTTTGCCAACAAGTCAAGGCTGAACATCAGAGGCCAGCTGGACTTCTTCAACCTTTATCGATCCCAGAATGGAAATGGGAACACATAACCATGGATTTCGTGACTGGATTACCCAGGTCTCCGGCAGGCAGAGATGCTATTTGGGTCATTGTAGACAGGCTTACCAAGGTGGCACACTTTCTTCCATTTAGAGTTGGACAGTCGACGGCACAGCTAGCAGAGATGTATCTCAGGCAGATTGTCAGACTTCACGGAGTGCCAGTCAGCATAGTATCAGACAGGGATACGAGATTTACATCGCACTTCTGGCGCAGTCTTCATCAAAGTTTGGGGACTCGTCTCAAGTTCAGCTCAGCGTATCACCCGCAAACAGATGGGCAGTCAGAGCGTACTATACAAACTCTCGAAGATATGTTACGGTCATGTACTCTTGACTTTAGTGGTTCGTGGGAGGATCACCTGCACCTGGTGGAATTCTCGTACAACAATAGTTTCCAGGCCAGTATCCAGATGGCTCCCTTCGAGGCTCTGTATGGCAGGAAGTGCAGATCTCCGTTAGCATGGGACGATGTTGGAGAGAGGCAGATGCTCGGTCCAGAACTGATTTCTCAGACGGTTGAAGTGGTCAGGAAAGTCAGAGAACACCTCCGAGTTGCTCAGGATCGCCAGCGTCATTGGGCCGATGCTCATCGGCGTCCCTTAGAATTTGCCGTCGGCGACCATGTATTCCTTAGGATCTCGCCTACCCGCGGCGTCATTCGTTTTGGCGTACGGGGAAAGCTTAGTCCTAGGTATATAGGGCCGTTTGATATTCTGGAGCGAGTAGGCGATGTGTCCTATCGTCTCGCTCTTCCGCCGTCGCTAAGTGAGGTACATGATGTATTCCATGTGTCCCAATTAAGACGGTATATCCCGGACCCGAGCCATATCCTAGATCATTCGGAATTGGTTGTTGGTACCAACCTTTCGTATGAGGAGAGGCCCGTGTCTATATTGGACCGGAGAGAAAAGACGCTCAAGAACAAGACTATTAACTTAGTCCGTGTTGCTTGGGGTCATCACTCTCTGGGTGAGTCAACATGGGAGCGTGAGGACGACATCCGATCGCGATATCCCTACCTGTTTGACTCGTAAGGTATAATGTCTTCCTTGTGCCTTACGCCTTCTCCATCCTTGCTTGAATGTATGATTGTATGATTGCCTGCTTAGTCTGTCTGTGGTTAGTGTAGCTTGTCGTGGCAATCTCTAACTCCTTGATTTAATTCCGAGGACGGAATTCCTTTAAGGTGGGTAGAGTTGTCACCTTCGGTTCCTGTATTTCGTATTCCTGTGCGCATTTGGAATTTTCTTGAATTTTCTGGTAATTATTTTCCTGTAGTTCCCGTATTTGGTCTTGGGCCGACTTTATTAACTTATTGATTTGCATTACGGATTTGGGTTTAAATTTTATTATTATTATTATTATTTCATAGGAGATGGGCCCTTGGAGGGTTCGGCCTGGCTTGCTTTGGTTGGAATTGCTATGGATCACTTTAACCTACACTATTCCTTACCTCCACCACACCACCACCCATTAATAACCTTACCTACCATTCTCTCTCTTCATTAACATCAACACCACCAGCATCCTCTTCTTCTTCTTCCTCTTAAAACCCTTTAACTCCACCATAGGCAAGTGCAACTTGCCATCAAGAGAGAACCTCGAATTTATTGTTCATAAGTATTAATTAGTTGGTTGGGAACAACATTAGAACTTGAAATTTCCTGATTTGAAGAAGGGATAACTCTAGATCTAAACTTATTTTCGTTTTGCTGGTTTTCCTTAGATCTACTTATTAAACATTGTTCTTTTGGTTGTTTTGAGGTTTCCATGTTGTGGAGAATCCAGTTCTTGATTTTGTTTTATAATGGTGAAGATATGAAATTTCCAAGTTTTAGGGCTTGGTGTTCTTCCTCTCAGCCGAGGTAGGGAAGAACACAGCCTCCCCTTCCTTGCTGGCCACACCTGAGGTGTTGTGCCCTCCCAACTGCCGCTTACGCGCGCATTTTCCGATGCACTGCCTTACGCAGCATGCACGTGGCTCCCCCTTTCCCCCATTTCCTGCTGCATTAAGCGAGCGGCAGCTGCTGCTGAGCTATACGCGGCTGACGCGTAGCACAGGTGGGGCCCACTCCCTTTTTTTCTTGCTGCATTACGCAGCCTCCCCTGTCCCCTTACGCAGCGCTGACGCAAGCTGCAGCCCCCCCTCCTTTTCCCCTATACGCACGCCACGTGCGTGGGGCCCGCCGCAGCCCACGTGCGTGGGTTCACCCCTGCCCCCATTACGCGGCACTGTGTGTGGGCCCCCTCCTTTCCCCTGTACGCACGTTGCTGCTCTAGCTGCTATACGCATGCCCGCTCAGCCCTTACGCGCGCACTTTTGCATATCCTGCTCCTCTGTGATTTTAACGTTTTCTCTGGAATTTCTAAATTGGATTTATTGGAGCTTTTAATAATTAATGCTCACTACATCACTTGACTGGGCCTGACACGCTTGGACACAGATTGGAGTTTTCTTGTGACTTGTATTTATTCCTTGTTAACTGGTAACTCGTAACAACCTGATAACTTGGACATGGTAACTTGCAACTATATAGTGGCCGTAGCGGCGCACTCCTGCCTAGTAACATGTAACCTGACAAGATAACTTGATAAATTAATAAATTGAGCTACTGAGGTAGGCTCACCTGACAGCTACTTGACATGACACCGTGGGTGTGCGTCCCGTGCTTGTCTAAATTACCTGTCCAGTCTTGCATCATGCCTAGGACGTGATCCCCTGGGTACCACGGCCAGGGATTCACACTAAAATTGGACTAGGTAATGAGTAGACCAAATTAGAACATGGAGAATTCCCGGTCACAGGCAGTCTCGTTATCTGGAGGCATTAATGGACTTGTAGCTTGCCGACGAGTAGAGCACATTTCCAGCACACTGTCATGTGTTGCACCCTCTAAGTCACCTAAGGGTACATTTGTCTCCCGGGCGATGTACCCACCTATAACTCTCAACCCGCGGAAGGATAACTGGATGGTCTGCAGGGCTTGGGACTGGGAGTTTCTCACTTGCATCTTGTTAGTAATTAGACTTGTGATAACCCTAGTTAGTTAAAGTAGTAAGCCGTAGTACTTGCTTGGCCGATTGTGAATGAATGGTGTCCAGCCCCGTTTAAGTTTTGTCTAGCCCCTGCACCTGGAACTCTTGATCATGATTGTTTTACTTATCTCTAACGATAAATGGGTAGAGACATTGAGCTATTCAGGCGAAGGGGTACAATCCCGGTCCTTGTTTGGTTTAAGGATTGTAACCTGGCTCCCGGAATGGTTCCACGTCCCTAGTCGTTTATCGCCCTGGAACTTTACTACTTGCACTTTCTTTTATTCTTTATGTTCTGATATGCTGGCTTTGGTTCTTATTGTGGCCTCCTTTGTGGCACTTGCTCTTTCTGGGGTTTGACCCAGCTGGTTTTGTGTGGCCAGATTTCGGAGCAGCTCCCGAGGATCTACCGAGCTTCCAGCCCAATGGTGACAACTAGACGGAACCCGGGCCAAGAGTGGGTCTTCCCTTTTTGTTTCACCCACTTATATGTAAATTTATTCTTTTGAGGCGTTTGCCGACGAGCACCTGTTAGCTCGATGCACATTTACTTACTGTCTGCCTACGGGCTGTAACATGATTAACAAATCCTAGGGTTGATCATGTATGACTGAACTCTTGCTAGTCCTATCATTTTGTACGACTAGCTTCATGATCATCCAATATGTAATATTTGGGACGCCTTATATATATATATTGATGCTCTAATATCTTGTAACTCTGTTAATTGCTTGAGATTGAGACAATAGGCTTGACCTTAAGAGACTACTGGCTTGTAGTAAACCCTCATATCTAGACAGCCGTGACCGTGTAGTTGAGATGTATTCTATTTCAATATACGTAGCTGGCTGTGTCTGCCCCCGCTCTCCAGTATTCTGGTTCTGGGGCGTGACAGACTCGTCTCCTCCGACTTCTTCTTCCTCCAGACTTCGACTTTCCTCTACTGGAAAACCCTAGATCTAGATCCTTCTTCCAGTATCCCACAACCTAATCCGACTCCTTCGTCTTCTAACTCCCATAACTAGGAAACCCTAGTCTAGGTTCAGGAACCCTAACCCTAATTTCTAAGTACCAGTCGATTCTTCCCCCATCTCCATCTTCCCGAAACCCTAACCCTAAATAAACCTTAATTTCTAACATCAAAAGCATGAAGAGGGTTCGAGAGAGATCGATGAGAAGTTGCTCACCAGCCGTGGTGGGGAAGTCGATCCACGCGATGCTGCGGCGGTCCAAGCAGACCAATTCGATGCACTACTTGCCGTTGATGCCGCGGTTGTAGCGGTTGTTTATGGTGAAGGAAACTGCAGAAACATGAGTTGGCATAAGCGAAAACAGACCGAAGGAGTGTTGGATCACCCATCTGATGGAGAAGCATGGAAGCACTTTGATCGAGAGTATCCAGATTTTGCTTCTAATCCACGTAATGTCAGATTGGGTCTCTGCTCCGACGGTTTTACCCCATTCGGACTTCCGGGATTCCAGTATTCGTGTTGGCCTGTGATCGTCACTCCGTACAATCTACCGCCTTGGATATGCATGAAGGCTCCGTATATGTTCCTCACCGTTATTATCCCAGGTCCGAACAATCCGAAAAGGAACATCGATGTATATTTACAGCCATTGATTGATGAGTTGTATCAGCTGTGGGAAGTAGGTTCCAACACGTACGATGTATCTAGAAAACAAAATTTTTAGATACGGGCAGCACTTATGTGGACCATCAACGACTTTTCGGCCTATGGTATGTTATCTGGATGGAGCACGCATGGTCGTCTTTCATGTCCGTATTGCATGGACCGCACTAAGACTTTCCGTTTGAAACAAGAGGCAAACCGTGCTTCTTCGATTGTCATTGACAATTCCTGCCGAAGGATCATCCGTACAGGAGAAACATGAATGCTTTTCGTGCTGGCGTTATGGAGAAGACTAATCCCCCGCCAAGGTGGCCCGGATACACGATATGGGAAGAGATAAAAGATTTACCAAGAGCTATTGAAGAGCCTGCTACGGGCTACAAGTGTGACGGATTTGGTCACACTCATAACTGGACGAAGAAGAGTATATTCTGGGATCTGTCATATTGGAGCACCAATCTGATTAGACATAACCTTGATGTCATGCATATCGAGAAGAATGTGTTTGACAACATAATTAATACTGTAATTGACGTAAAGGGGAAGACAAAAAACAATCCAAAGGCTAGATTGGACTTGGAAAAAATATGTAGACATCCTGCATTGCATTTGATAGAGGACGAGAATGGGAAGTTGAAGCAGACTAAGGCAATTTTCTCACTGGAGAAGGAGGATAAAGTGAGACTTTGTAGGTGGATTCAAGGTCTGAAATTTCCAGACGGGTATGTTTCGAACTTGAGAAGATGCGTCGACCTCAAGGAGAACAAACTGACAGGTATGAAGAGCCATGATTGTCACGTATTCATGGAAAGGTTAATTCCGATTACATTTCGGGAATTCTTACCCCCGGTTGTTTGAGATCCATTGACCGAGTTTAGCATATTCTTCAGAGATCTTTGTTCTAGTAAGTTGCTCGTCGATCGTCTAGAAAAGCAGGAGAACGATATTGCGGTAACACTGTGCAAGCTCGAGAAGATATTTCCTCCTGGATTCTTCGACTCCATGAAGCATTTGCCAATTCATCTTTCCTACGAGGCACGTGTTGGTGGGCCCGTTGGTTATCGGTGGATGTACCCGTTTGAGCGGCATTTGAACCACCTAAAGAGGAAGGTGAAAAATAAGGCTCGGGTCGAGGGTTCTATTTGTGAAGCCTATATTCTCGAGGAGTTATAAACTTCTGCTCGACGTATTTCAAACCTCATGTTGCTACGAATAGAACGAGGGCTCCGAAAAACGACGACGGTTATCAAGAATCTAATGATGGAATACTGAAAGTATTCAATGCGCCCGAAAAGCCTTCGGGAAAAATAAAGAAGAGATATTTGAATGACGAAGAGCTAAGGGTTGCTCAGTTGTATATACTACTCAATTGCGACGAGGATGAAGTGGAGAAGCTAGAGGGGTAAGTAATTAATGATGAGTTTACGTCATCTCAATGTAATAGTATAAGCTAATATTATTGTACTAATCGGAGGTTGCTTCGTTGTTTTTTAGCACATATAATGCTGAGTTGAGGTCGGTTTGACCCTACCTAACAGACGAAGCATTAGAACAAGAAATGAGACGTCATTTTCCTTCTTGGTTGAGCGAATATGTAAGCACCCCAGTAATTACTTGCCTCTTTTAATGCAACTGTACAATAAATAACTTACTATCTCTTCTTTGGTATTCAGGTCGATCATCTAATTTCACCCGAGATTGAATTAATTAGAACTCTTGCCAAGGGACCAATTACTTTTGTTAAAATATGGCCAAGTTACTGTGTTAACGGCTTTCGGTTCAAGTCGACAATTGCTCCGATCAGAGACAGCTTTCTGGATCTTGATTCCACGAAAAACAGTTGTTTGTGTATCAAATCTTCGAACTACAAAGACGTCGATCCAGGAAATAATTTTTTTGGTATCTTGCGAGAGATTGTGTCACGCCCCAGAACTAGAATACTGGAGAGCGGGGGAATGACTCAGCCAGCTACGTATTACGGGTAGATGAATACCGTATAATACGATCAATGCTATCTAAAAGACGAGGGGGTGCATACTACATGAAAGTCTCACTATGGTCATTTCACATCTATTGTCTCAATCATTCGAACAAGAAACAGAAATAGAGAACATGTAAGATAAAGCAGTAAGGCATCCCAAACGCTCAGTCAAAATGTTCTTGATATCTGGCTTTACAAAATATAGCCAGATGATGTAGCAAAGTATACACAATTGTTATCAGCTGCAGTCTGACTTAATTACAATTATGCAAAAGTAAGTACAAGACAATCCGACTAACATGTCGGTGCCAAACGGCAAAGTATAAAGTAAATAACAAAATGAGCGGAGAGGTAAGGAACCCACTCGGGTCCTCCTGCGATCATCCCTCTAGTATTGACCATCTTGGAGGTAGAGGTAAGCTGAGTCCTCGGGAACCGGCTCTAAATCTGGCCATGCAAAACCAGAGAGGTTAGACCTCTAATAGCAAGTACCGCAAGGAAGCACGATATGAGACATTAAACCAGTAAATAAGAGAATATAATAATAGATCTCTGCTTGCTACTGGGATTCACATAACATCACGACACTTCGAACCAACCTCCCAACCAAACAAGGACAGAAGTTGGCCCGTCATGTCCTGATGCTCTGATCATCTCAGTTAGGTAACAGAGTAGGTACAGTACACAAACAAATCAACTTAAACGGCCATCCAACTCCTACGGCTTACTACTGTGAGCTCCAAGTTATCCTGGAATTATGCAATAAAGATTTCTCAGTTCTTACTATGGACAAGCAAGGCTAGTCGATCCAATCAATCAATTGCGCCAATCATGAATTAGACGAGTCCCAGCGGGACGCCCGTCATCAATATACAATATACAATAAATAGTATTACCAGATACCGCTCCATGCCCGTGTGGCAGGTTTGCAGTATCTGTGGGGACCAGCCGGCCTGTCGGGCACTACTAGTCCCAAGAGGGCTGCCATATAAGAACTCGGGAATCTATTCTCTCCATGCAATCATTATTTTTATTTAACTTAATAGTCTCTACGTTGAGTGAAATCCCATACCGTGGATCATGGTCATTCGGAATGAGTACTTTAGTACGGGGTACGATATGCACAACTCTACAACGATGCCCGTGCGGTTAGGTTGTAGGTCTTACATAGCGTAATGCAACAATCCAAACTAACCACGGAACAATCATGCCTTGACCATAAAATACACATGCTTCTTTTATAGTAAAATAAATAAATAAATAAATTGAAGCCTGCATGTATGCCTGTATGTCAATATTCGGGATCGGTCAATCGATTATAGTAGTTCATACTTAATATGAACGTGTCTCATTCATTCATTTCAATAAGACGACTAGCCAGTCTCTTAGTTCCATCTAGGAACGCATGATCAATAATTAATCAAGATAACAATCAATGTTAATTAATGCCAAATTCGGAAAATAAACATTGGGAAATAAATAATGTTTGGGAAATAAAGAATGTCATGCGCTGTGGGAAATAATTGGGGAATAAATAAATCTCATGCACTGTGGGGAATGGTTGGGAAATAAATAATATCATGCGCCTGAGGGAAATGATTTGAAAATAAATAATATCATGCGCTGTGCTGTAGGAAAGGTTGGAAAATAAATAATATCATGCGCCTGAGGGAAATGATTGGGAAATAAATAAACTCATGCGCTGTGGGAAAGGTTGGGAAATAAATAATATCATGCGTCTGAGAAAAATGATTGGGAAATAAATAAACTCATGCGCTGTGGGAAAGGTTGGGAAATAAATAATATCATGCGCCTGAGAGAAATGATTGGCTGTGTGAAATGAGATTTCATGCGCTGTGGGAATGCGGCTGTGAGAAATAAATATCATGCGCTGTGGAATAAGATTGAGAAATAAATAATCCATACGCCTGAGGAATGAAATTGGAAAATAAATAATCTCATGCGCCTGAGGAATGAAATTGGGAAATAAATAATCTCATGCGCCTGAGGAATGCGGCTGTGAGAAATAAATATCATGCGCTGTGGAATAAGATTGGGAAATAAATAATCCATGCGCTTGAGGAATGAGATTGGGAAATAAATAATCTCATGCGCCTGAGGAATGCGGCTGTGGGAAATAAATATCATGCGCTGAGGAATGAGATTGGAAAATAAATAATCTCATGCGCCTGAGGAATGCGGCTGTGGGAAATAAATATCATGTGCTGAGGAATGAGATTGGGAAATAAATAATCTCATGCGCCTGAGGAATGCGGCTGTGGGAAATAAATATCATGCACTGAGGAATGATTGGGAAATAAATAAACTCATGCGCTGTGGGAATACGGCTGTAGGAAATAAATAATCCATGCGCCGAGGAATGAGATTGGGAAATAAATAATCTCATGCGCCTGAGGAATAAGATTGGGAAATAAATAATCCATGCGCCTGAGAAATGAGATTGGGAAATAAATAATCTCATGCGCCTGAAGAATGAAGATTGATGCGCTGTGGGAATAAAGATTTTCATGCGCTGAGGAATGAAGATTTGATGCGCTGTGGGAATAAAGATTTCCATGCGCTGAGGAATGAAGATTTGATGCGCTGGGACTGTCCTTCTTCTCCGAATGAAGATTTCCATTGCTTCCAAGCTTCATAAATCCTTCATCCCAAGTCCAAATATGGACTTCCATAGGTCAAAATTGGGTAGAACAAAATTCTCTACAACATGGAACCATTAAAACTTGAAGATAACAAAGTTTACTAGATCAAAATCTAAGAAATCCGAAAATGTAACAAACTTAGATCTACAACAAATAAGCCATGGAAATTGAAAATGCTAAGTACTAAAGAGACTTAAAATCAAATAGGGAAGATGATGGAACAATAAAAATAGGGATCCATCAAGAAGCAAGTTGGCACTTGCCTATCTCTTCTAGGTTGGTGGGAGAGTTATGAGGAAGAAGAAGAGTAATGGTGAAGTAATGAAGAGAGAGAAAGGAGATGGGCTTTAAATGGAAGGGGTGGTGGTAGGTGGGGGTTTATTGCGGTTCATGATGAACCAACATAATTAAACCAATCTGAGCCGAACCCATAGCAAAGCTAAAGCAGAGTATAAAAAGCAGAAAGTAAAGTGCAGAAATAAAATTGCAGGAAATTAATTAACATGAAATTAAAGAAATTTAAATAAAGAGCAATACATGATAAATATAAAATATTTACATTTAAACAGTACATGCATTCTAAAAATACGTATTCTGGGAATGGGAAGTGACATCTCTACCCTCCTTAGAAAAATTCCGTCCTCGGAATTTCAAATCCAAGCAGGATAGAAACATCAGAGCTGAACTACTCTAGGTATAAGCAATTTAAGTAAGCAATCATTCTACAATGTCAATAGTATGTAATATATCTATGTTGAACATTCTACGATACCAAGCAATTCTACTCGTAAGGTGGCAAGCATGAGGAGTTAAGACAATCAAGGTATACAGAAAGAGATATACCTTGTGAGTCAAACAGGTGCGGATACCGTGATCGGATATCATCCTCACGTTCCCACGTTGACTCCCCTAAAGAGTGATGACCCCAAGCAACCCGGACAAGGCTAATTATTCGGTTCTTGAGTATCTTCTCTCTTCGGTCCAAAATAGACACAGGTTGTTCCTCGTAAGACAGGTTGGTACCAACAACCAGCTCAGAATGATCAAGGATATGGCTTGGGTCCGATACATACCTTCGCAACTGAGATACATGAAATACGTCATACACCTCTCGTAACGAAGGTGGAAGGGATAAACGATAAGCAACATCGCCTATCCTCTCAAGAATAACAAATGGGCCCACGTACCGCGGACTCAACTTCCCGCGAACGCCAAACCTAATGACCCCACGGGTAGGTGACATCCTCAAGAACACGTGGTCCCCAACAGAAAACTCTAGCAGCCTACGATGCTGGTCCGCCCAATGACGATGTCGATCCTGTGCAACTCAAAGTCGCTCTCTAATTCCTTTGACCAATTCAACTGTCTGAACAATCATTTTCGGGCCTAACATCTTTCTCTCCCCGATATCATCCCATCCTAGTGGCGACCTACACTTCTTACCATATAGTGCTTCAAACGGCGCCATCTGGATACTGGCTTGATAACTGTTGTTGTATGAGAACTTGACCAAGTGTAGGTGGCTCTCCCAAGATCCTCCAAAATCTAGGGTGCAAGCTCGCAACATGTCTTCTAAAGTCTGAATTGTTCTTTCTGATTGCCCGTCCGTCTGTGGATGGTAAGCCGTGCTAAATCTTAACTTGGTACCCAAGCTATGATGTAAGCTCTTCCAAAAATGTGATGTAAAACGGGTATCTCTGTCTAACACAATACTGACTGGGACCCCATGCTGCCTGACTATCTGCTGCATATACAATTTTGCCAACTTCTCCGTAGATTGCCCTACTCTAAAAGGAAGAAAGTGCGCCACCTTTGTAAGCCGATCTACTATCACCCAAATAGCATTTTTACCACTTGGTGATCTTGGTAAACCGGTCACAAAGTCCATTGTAATATGTTCCCACTTCCATTCCGGGATAGGAAGCGGTTGCAATAACCCAGCTGGCCTCTGCTGTTCTGCCTTCACTTGCTGACATACCAAGCAACGGGAAACAAATCTAGCTATCTCCCTCTTCATCCCATTCCACCAGAAGTGCTGCTTGATATCTTGGTACATCTTGGTCCCTCCAGGGTGAATAGAATACTGAGAACTGTGAGCTTCTGCCATAACCTCCTGTCTGATATCTCCACTAGGCACACATAGACGTGATCCAAACCTAAGTGTACCATCTTCATGAATTCTTATCTCCTTCCTGAGTCCTGACTCACATTCTGCCCTAAGCTTCTGAATCCTTGGGTCCTGTGCCTGAGCTGCCTTGATCCTGTCTACTAAGTCGGATTGAACTTGCAGACTTGTTAGAACTCCTATATCACTAGGAAGTATAACTTCGATGCCCATCTCCTGAAGGTCTTCTAAGATATGTCTCTGTGTTGTCAACATGAATGTGCCGCCTCTTCTGCTGAGAGCGTCTGCTACTACATTAGCCTTGCCTGGGTGATACTGAAGCTCCACGTCATAGTCCTTAATCAACTCCAACCATCTTCTCTGCCTCATGTTCAGTTCCTTCTGAATAAAAATGTACTTCAGACTTTTGTGGTCTGTGTACATGTCTACTCGATCACCATATAAGTAATGCCTCCATAGCTTCAAAGCAAATACTACTGCCGCCAACTCCAAATCATGAGTTGAATAATTCTTCTCGTGGTCCCGAAGTTGCCTAGATGCGTATGCTATCACCTTCCCATGCTGCATGAGGACACATCCAAGTCCTTTACCTGACGCATCACAATAAACGGTAAAACCTCCGGGTCCAACTGGCAATGTAAGAATAGGCGCTGATATTAACTTCTGCTTCAGATTCTCAAATAATGTCTGGCATTCTGCCGACCAGACGAATGGTACATCCTTCCGTGTCAAGCGGGTCATGGGTGCTGAAAGCCTTGCAAAGTCTGACACGAACCTTCTGTAATAACCCGCCAATCCCAAGAAACTCCGTACATCAACTACGGTCTTGGGTACTGGCCAACTCTCTACTGCTTCTACCTTCTTGGGATCTACTGCTACTCCAGCTCCTGATATGATATGACCCAAAAATGAAATGTGATTCGTCCAGAACTCACACTTGCTGAGCTTGGCATACAACTGGTTCTCTCTCAGAACCTGTAACACTTTCCTAAGATGGTCTTCATGCTCCTCTTCACTAGCAGAGTATACGAGAATGTCGTCAAGAAATACAACGACAAACTGATCTAAGTATGGCATAAAGATGCGGTTCATCAAATCCATAAATATTGCTGGAGCATTGGTCAAACCAAACGGCATTACTAAGAATTCATAATGCCCATACTTTGACCTGAATGCTGTCTTGGGAATGTCCTCCTTCCGAACCCTCACTTGATGATACCCTGAACGAAGATCTATCTTGGAGAAAACTCTAGCTTTGCTCAACTGATCAAATAAGTCGTCGATCCTTGGTAGTGGGTACTTGTTCTTTACTGTCGCCGCGTTAAGCTTCCTGTAATCGATGCACAATCTGGATGACCCATCCTTCTTCCCCACAAGTACCACTGGTGCTGCCCATGGTGACACGCTAGCTTGGATGAACTTCTTCTCCTTCAGTTCCTCTATGTGCTGATATACCTTGGCTTGCTCTGAATCCGCCATTCTGTAAACTCGATCTGATATCGGTTTAGTTCCAGGTGCCAATTCTATGCTGAACTCAATATCTCTAACTGGTGGCAGACCTGGAAGTTCTTCAGGAAATACGTCTAGAAACTCTTCAACTACCTTCGGAACTTGAACTTCTTCCATTGTCGTTATTACTCCCTGCTCTTGTTGAGTTGTCTCTGATCTGACTAAGGTGAATCTCTTCATGCCTGGGATATCAAAAGATACACTCCCTCTACGACAATCTATCGTCGCATGACTGTCTTTCAGCCAGTCCATGCCTAAGATAACGTCGAAATTTCCAACAGAAAATTCTATCAACCGGGCGGGTAAGGAATGCCCGCAAACTACAACGCTACATGCTAGAATAACTCTACTAACACCTACGAGCTCATTACCAGTGAGTATATTTAACCTCCCTGGCAATGCCTCGAATTCCATTCCTAGCCGTGTTGCAAAATTGTGCAGATATAAATGAGTGCGATGCTCCCGAATCAAACAATGCTACTGCGGGATAAGAGGCGACGAGAATGTTACCGGCCACAACATCTTCCGATGCCAATGCCTCTTCCAAGGACAGAGTGAATGCCTGCCCTCGACCTCCTTGCTGGTTCCCATGCTGCGGCCTAGCCTGGTGCTGCCGCTGGCCCCTGCCCTGGTGATGCTGGGGTGGTCTATGCTGGTGTTGCTGCATCGGCGGTCCCTGCTGCCGAAACATCTGAGCCTGTGGCATTAACGGACGCTGGGCCAATGGTCTCACTGCCACTGCGGGTCCTCGATACTGCCCTGCCCCTGGTGCTGGCAGAGCAGGAAACTGTTGCACTGGTCCTCCTGACCTCGAATTCATAGGACATGTGGTAACCCGATGATCTGGATTTCCACATATCAAACACAGTCTGTTCAATGTCCGACACACATCTCTAGTGTGTCCTATCTTCCCGCAATAAGTGCAGCCCGCTGGGGGTTGCTGGTTCTTCCTCTGTTGCTGTTGCTGCTGCCTGGGTGGTGGTGCTGGTCCTCATATCGCCACATCGTGGATACGAATGCCAGTGGATGGTGCTGTTGTTCGGGGCGCCGCTCCCCCTCCTCCTTCAATCTGACTATGGGATCTCTTCTGACCCCCAGTCCTCACCGCAAGCCTCTGAATAGTGATCTCATGCCTTCGAGTTGCCGTTAATACTTCGTCAAAAGTCTGGTAATTGTGCCCCTCTATCAATTGCAAGAGTTCAAGGTGAAACCCTTGCTGAAACCTCATGGCCCTCTGGCGCTCTGTTGCTACCATCTCTGGGGCGAACCTACTCAATCTGCAGAACTCCGCTGCATAAGCATCTACAGTCTTGCCAGCGTGTCTGAGGTTGATAAACTTCTGTTGTAGCTCAAACTGCGCCACAACTCCATAGTACTTTGTCTTGAATCTTGCTGTAAAATCGTCCCAAGCCACAGGACGTCTGATGCCTACCTCCTCTGATTCCCACCAATCACGTGCGAGATCCTGAAGTAACAATTTTACTTGATCTACACGTTCTTCTGCCGGCACCTTAGCGGCTGTCAGAATAGCCTCAATGTCCTTAAGCCATGCATCTGCTGAAATGGCATCTTCCGTGCCCTCGAAACGGCAGGGATTGTACTTGCAAAACCTGGCGGACGCTCCTGAATCTGTCCTTGCCCCTCTTTCTAAAGCTGTCTGCAATCCTTGGTTGAGGAGCACATTCTGCTCTTGCAACTGAGCGTGCATGCGCTGCTGGGCTAACATCTGATGTTGCTGAGTAGCCATCATTCCTCTCATGATCTCCAGAAGGGCTGGTGTGTCTACTCCTACAGGGGTAGGTGGAACTGTTGGTGGTGGTGGAACATCCGGATACTGCGATCCAGCTGCTGCTTCCACTATCACTTCTTCTTGAATAGCCTCTTGAGTTAGTACCGGCCCTTGTTGCTGACCAACATGGTCAGGTTGTCCGTGTTGCTCTTGTTGTTGTTGTCCAGTCCTGGCAGATGCGAATGAAGTGCCCCTAAGAAAAGGGACAAAAGAACAATCAAACGATCGGACAGGAAAGATCAATGAAGTCAAAGGATACCAGAATGTCAAGCTAGAGTCGAGAGTAACGGATCATGAGATCAAGAGGGAACATGTGTGATTGAGACATCCTATAAATTAAAATACCCCACAAGTCTAAAATCAGACCTTGCATGGGCCACCACTAAAACCTTGTCACGCCCCAGAACCAGAATACTTGAGAGCGGGGGAATGACTCAGCCAGCTACGTATTACGGGTAGATGAATACCGTATAATACGATCAATGCTGTCTAAAAGACGAGGGGGTGCATACTACATGAAAGTCTCACTATGGTCATTTCACATCTATTGTCTCAATCATTCGAACAAGAAACAGAAATAGAGAACATGTAAGATAAAGCAGTAAGGCGTCCCAAACGCTCAGTCAAAATGTTCTTGATATCTGGCTTTACAAAACATAGCCAGATGATGTAGCAAAGTATACACAATTGTTATCAGCTGCAGTCTGACTTAATTACAATTATGCAAAAGTAAGTGCAAGACAATCCGACTAACATGTCGGTGCCAAACGGCAAAGTATAAAGTAAATAACAAAACGAGCAGGGAGGTAAGGAACCCACTCGAGTCCTCCTGCGATCATCCCTCTAGTATTGATCATCTTGGAGGTAGAGGTAAGCTGAGTCCTCGGGAACCGGCTCTAAATCTGGCCATGCAAAACCAGAGAGGTTAGACCTCTAATAGCAAGTACCGCAAGGAAGCACGATATGAGACATTAAACCAGTAAATAAGAGAATATAATAATAGATCTCTCCTTGCTACTGGGATTCACATAACATCACGACACTTCGAACCAACCTCCCAACCAAACAAGGACAGAAGTTGGCCCGTCATGTCCTGATGCTCTGATCATCTCAGTTAGGTAACAGAGTAGGTACAGTACACAAACAAATCAACTTAAACGGCCATCCAACTCCTACGGCTTACTACTGTGAGCTCCAAGTTATTCTGGAATTATGCAATAAAGATTTCTCAGTTCTTACTATGGACAAGCAAGGCTAGTCGATCCAATCAATCAATTGCGCCAATCATGAATTAGACGAGTCCCAGCGGGACGCCCGTCATCAATATACAATATACAATAAATAGTATTACCAGATACTGCTCCATGCCCGTGTGGCAGGTTTGCAGTATCTGTGGGGACCAGCCGGCCTGTCGGGCACTACTAGTCCCAAGAGGGCTGCCATGTAAGAACTCGGGAATCTATTCTCTCCATGCAATCATTATTTTTATTTAACTTAATAGTCTCTACGTTGAGTGAAATCCCATGCCGTGGATCATGGTCATTCGGAATGAGTACTTTAGTACGGGGTACGATATGCACAACTCTACAACGATGCCCGTGCGGTTAGGTTGTAGGTCTTACATAGCGTAATGCAACAATCCAAACTAACCACAGAACAATCATGCCTTGACCATAAAATACACATGCTTCTTTTATAGTAAAATAAATAAATAAATAAATTGAAGCCTGCATGTATGCCTGTATGTCAATATTCGGGATCGGCCAATCGATTATAGTAGTTCATACTTAATATGAACGTGTCTCATTCATTCATTTCAATAAGACGACTAGTCAGTCTCTTAGTTCCATCTAGGAACACATGATCAATAATTAATCAAGATAACAATCAATGTTAATTAATGCCAAATTCGGAAAATAAACATTGGGAAATAAATAATGTTTGGGAAATAAAGAATCTCATGCGCTGTGGGAAATAATTGGGGAATAAATAAATCTCATACACTGTGGGAAATGGTTGAAAAATAAATAATATCATGCGCCTGAGGGAAATAATTGGGAAATAAATAAACTCATGCGCTGTGGAAAAGGTTAGGAAATAAATAATATCATGCGCCTGAGGGAAATGATTGGGAAATAAATAAACTCATGCGCTGTGGGAAAAGTTGGGAAATAAATAATATCATGCGCCTGAGGGAAATGATTGGCTGTGGGAAATGAGATTTCATGCGCTGTAGGAATGCGGCTGTGAGAAATAAATATCATGCGCTGTGGAATAAGATTGAGAAATAAATAATCCATGCGCCTGAGGAATGAGATTGGGAAATAAATAATCTCATGCGCCTGAGGAATAAAATTGGGAAATAAATAATCTCATGCGCCTGAGGAATGCGGCTGTGAGAAATAAATATCATGCGCTGTGGAATAAGATTGGAAAATAAATAATCCATGCGCCTGAGGAATGAGATTGGAAAATAAATAATCTCATGCGCCTGAGGAATGCGGCTGTGGGAAATAAATATCATGCGCTGAGGAATGAGATTGGGAAATAAATAATCTCATGCGCCTGAGAAATGCGGCTGTGGAAAATAAATATCATGCGCTGAGGAATGATTGGGAAATAAATAAACTCATGCGCTATGGGAATGCGGCTGTGGGAAATAAATATCATGCGCTGAGGAATAAGATTGGGAAATAAATAATCCTTGCGCCGAGGAATGAGATTGGGAAATAAATAATCTCATGCGCCTGAGGAATAAGATTGGGAAATAAATAATCCATGCGCCTGAGAAATGAGATTGGGAAATAAATAATCTCATGCGCCTGAAGAATGAAGATTGATGCGTTGTGGGAATAAAGATTTCCATTCGCTGAGGAATGAAGATTTGATGCGCTGTGGGAATAAAGATTTCCATGCGCTGAGGAATGAAGATTTGATGCGCTGGGACTGTCCTTCTTCTCTGAATTTTCTGAGAACAGAACCATGGGAACCATGGAAGCCATTGCTTCCAAGCTTCATAAATCCTTCATCCCAAGTCCAAATATGGACTTCCATAGGTCAAAATTGGGTAGAACGAAATTCTCTACAACATGGAACCATCAAAACTTGAAGATAACAAAGTTTACTAGATCAAAACCTAAGAAATCTGAAAATGTAACAAACTTAGATCTACAACAAATAAGCCATGGAAATTGAAAATGCTAAGTACTAAAGAGACTTAAAATCAAATAGGGAAGATGATGGAACAATAAAAATAGGGATCCATCAAAAAGCAAGTTGGCACTTGCCTATCTCTTCTAGGTTGGTGGGAGAGTTATGAGGAAGAAGAAGAGTAATGGTGAAGTAATGAAGAGAGAGAAAGGAGATGGGCTTTAAATGGAAGGGGTGGTGGTAGGTGGGGGTTTATTACGGTTCATGATGAACCAACATAATTAAACCAATCTGAGCCGAACCCATAGCAAAGCTAAAGCAGAGTATAAAAAGCAGAAAGTAAAGTACAGAAATAAAATTGCAGAAAATTAATTAACATGAAATTAAAGGAATTTAAATAAAGAGCAATACATGATAAATATAAAATATTTACATTTAAACAGTACATGTATTCTAAAAATACGTATTCTGGGAATGGAAAGTGACAGATTATGGAGTTGACGTATAATTATGACAGAGAACCTGCAAAGATCGTGTTGTTCAAGTGTGAATGGTTCGATTCGACTGAAAATCAAGGTTGGAAAATTGACAAGTATGGTCTTATGGATATAAACTACAAGCGTAGATATCAAGGCTATGAACCATTTGTCCTAGCAACTTAAGCTCAGCTCGTGTACTTCACAGCTTATCCGAGACGGAGAGCAACGAAGTCTGACTGGTGGGCAATATGCAAGACTAAAGCTAGAGATACTTTTGATGTTGACGAAAAAGCTTATCAGGAGGACGAGCTACCTCTTGTAACCAATATTTTTGATGTGGACTCCACGGAAGTTACGCATTACACGACACATAATGTAGAAGATGTAGAATTATCCGAAGAGAAAGACGAAGCCGACGAAGGCGAAGATGAAAGTGAAGATGAGGAGGAAGATGAGGTCGAGGAAGACGAAAAAGATGATTATTCTGAAGATGATTGAGAGAGACGTACTTTTATTTTCTTATTATGTAGAGTTGGTTATTATCTAGTCTTGGTTATTATCTGAATGTACTATCTGGACTTAGATGTTTCTTGTAAAATGTATCATCATATGTTGTCTTGGTTATTATCTTGTCTTTGTTGCACTTTCATATTTCTAGTCTCTATTATTTGTTGTCTTTGTTGTATCTCATCATATGTTGTTATCAGGCATGACAGGTCGTCGCAGATCGTTTCTTATTTTCTGACATGGGGCACGGGGTACTGATACTGGCAGAGGACAGGGTACTCCTTCGGTACCTACTGGTGGTACTGCTAGAGGACGGGATTCTTCTTCGGTACCTCCTACCGGTACTGGCTCTGGATCTTCGTCGCCCAGTACTCCTGTGTATCGGACAGTAGCTCCGCCCGCCACGATGCTACGTGGCATATCTTCGGGGACGAGTAGTTCCAGGCCTGAGACTGCTCCCGAGAGTAGCGTTCCTCCTGCTGATACGACGAAGGAGGCAGATGAGGAGATGGAGGAGGCTGTGCCGGCGGCCGATCAGTATCAGGCAGATGATGCCTGCGCACCTCCGGAGGAGACGAGGACGGAGATCTGGGCCGACGGTACAAAGTAAGTATTTTGGTTTATCATTTTTTCCTGTGTTTATCATAAATTAACTTTTCTTATTAATATAATATGTCTGTATAGATATCGTCACCCGTTGGTACAGAGACGTCTAGGCCAGCTCCTGAGGCAAAATTATGGGGGTCCTTGGATAAACTACTCGGATGCTCCGGACGATAGGAAGGCCTACTGGTTTGCGCGCTTCAAGGTTAAAATAGATTTACTTTTAACATGAATCATTTGATTTATGTATATTATATATTACTGAAAAATATTTGGTTTGCGTACTCTTCTAGGATATATTTTTCTATCCACCGCACCGGGCCGAACTGATCGAGGGAATGTTTCCTGCTGTCGCTGCTAAGCTGATCCGCGACGCTATCAATGATCAGAAGGCTCGTGTTCGTGCCGGAAAGTCGATCCAAGGTTGGATCACCCCTGATCAGTAGGATGCGATAAAGGCTCGATTCAACGGGCCAAGGTACAAGAAAAAGTCCGAGAAGGCCAAGGCGGCTAGGTAGCATGCCTCGAAGTGGTACGGTGGGTCGATTCCGATGACGGAACATTTTCGTCGTCTTGTATGTATTTTTCTTTCAGAAATATTATTTTAATACAAATCTGATAAATTATTACTAAGATAATATATTTAATTACAGGTAAGGAAGGTCGGTAACGCCGACATGGTGACCGTCTTCCTGGCCACCCATCGGAAGGGCGAAGGCCTTATTGACGAGAGGGCCAGCTTGCCTATATAAGTATTACAATACTATTTGTTAATTATAATACTTCGTGTTAATTTTAATATAACTTAGTAAATATGCATGCAAATAAATATTCATGTAGTTAGTAATAATAAGTAATTAATTAGAAATTAGAAATCATAGACTACTATCCATATTTTCTAGGCCGAGTATAAGAGGCTTCGGGACCGGGCGCCTGCTAGTGCACCTACTGCGAGAGAGGCCGGTGTCACGCCCCGATTCGGGGAATCGCTCGCTTTGCTTCGATTCACGCCGAATCGATCGTCCTCGCTAAGGCGTGATGCCGTACAAGTCTAGAGTTGCACTTGTACAAGGCTAGAACATGCACATTTATATCATTTCAATACATTTGAAAAATAAGCCACAGTTGCGGAAACATTGAGTAAGCGGAATAGGAAGAAAATATTCATTTTATTGATAATTGTAGTCAAAATACAACTTTTCTCGATAATATTTGAAATGCCTTTTCGGCTACATTGATTCATGAAAAGAAGTACAACTGATAGGCTGCCATGAAATAATTTTCCGTTCTATACATCATGCCCCTTTAGTACTTTGAAATATAAGCAGCTATCTTTGAAATCTCCGCAATACTTTGTGCGTCTTTAGGGAAAATAACTTGAAAGAAAACAGCAGTTCAGAAAGCTTTAGTTGCGATGTGCGCCCGAGCCTTCTCCAGTACCTGTGGAGGAGGGGTCAGCACATTATAACAATGCGCTGGTGAGCCCCGTTGGCCCACTCAGCTAAACCAACATTTTATTAATGACAAGCATTTTTAAAGATATGAACTTGTTAGGGACAGGCAACATTTAGAGTAAATCATAATTCAAATGACATGGTAATTCATGAAACCATGTTTACTTTACCATTGGCCAAATCCAGCTTTCCTGCATAAGATACAGGATAATAATAATATACTTACCACCCCTGCATAAGACATTGATTAGCATACATTCCCACAATGTGACCACTGGTGTTGTTAAACCATATAGACTCTTTTCATTCATTCATTTGCATTTGGGACTTCAAGATAATGAGATGACAGCACAGTAGGGAGCTAGCCTCTATGATGCCTCGCATTACTCATGTTCCCTAAAGCACTTCATTATTTCCTCCTAGGTCGAATCGGTCCCGGTGCCCCGATACCGTTCGAGAAAATTATTGCTCAACCCTTGTATACAAGTTGTCCATGGTCAGACGAATGTGTGTCCGACTCGATATACACAGTGTGTATAGAATATTTGAAGTAATAGGCAACATGATCATTCTTAGCATTTTATAACCATCATTCTAGGCATCAATTCATTTCATTTCAGTATTCAGTTCATTGCAGTATAATCAATTCATTTCAATGTTCGATCTCTAGCATCTTAGTGGTATTGACTTGTGGCATTAGCATCTTGATATCGATCAACGGATGTTGCAAGACAATTATTTAGTTGGCATGAAGGAATAGCGAGAGGGACAATACCACCACAGAGATCCACACTCACCAAATTAGAGAATCGCCGAGAAAGAGGAACACTTGCACGCTTAGCCTTCCGTCACGCGTCAGTCTGCATTGGCACCAAAAGTTTGGTTAATATTCCGTCTTGTTGTGTTCTCTTCTCTTAGAATTCTCAAGAATGAATGCTATGCAAATCGATGAAAACGGGCAAGAATTAAATCATCGAAAATCGCTCAGAAAAGTATCCATCAAAACCAAGCAACAAAACCAGCAGCAAAACATCCAGAGAAAACTCTTGGACGCATTTCAAGAGAAACCAATCCATTAGTTGGAAAGGTTCTTATGCACTTGTCCGTGATCGATTCGATGCCGACGGTAAGTTTTCCCCAATACTCGGTTCCGACCGAGTTAGCCAAGCCACAAGCCTTACATAGTGAACCGCTAGGAGCGGGACACAACAGTCGGTACTTCCTCGCAGCCCACTCAAGCTCCGTCAGCAGACGAGCTGTGGATGACCGTCGCTGGTGGCCTCCGTAGGGGTACGTACTACGGTACGGGATCCTACGGCGCCCTAGTTGTGAGCCAGTCCTCTAGGGCATCCCTCGCTAGTGTGCATGGTCCACAGCCGTCCCAGGAGTCTGCCCGAGTCCACCAGATGATGGAGTCTCTCTGGGATGAGCTGCTACGACGGATTCAGGACCAGTCTCAGCACCAATCGGATGAGCCTGCACTTATAGCACGATTGGATGCGCTCGACCGCAGCATTATGGAGCTCCTGCATGTGACTGAGCGGACAGAGCGGAGCGTCACCGATCTTAGAGCGTCGACAGAATGCAGCGTATTGGATCTGCAGGCATCACAGATGACCATGGACGAGAGGCTGAGATTGGTGCAGGATTCGATGGCTGATAGCAGTGATAGAATGTTACCGACCATGGATTCATACCACCAGCGACTTGCAGCGTTGGAGCGTTATCGTCCTTCGGGTGCGCCTTCATCGTCGTCGACTCCGCCGACGCCACTGCCTTCTTCATCGACACCGACTCCACCGACGTCACTACCTCCTTCATCGGTGTCGATTTCACAGGAGGACTATGAGCTTTTCTTATCCCTTTGTCGCGGCGCGCCCCCTCCTACTCCAGATCCCCAGTAGTCCGAGATATGACTGTTTGTATTGAGTACTTATTTTTTTGTATTTGTTTGTGACACTTATTTGTTTGTGACACTTGTTTGTTGGTTGCATAGATATATTGGTAATTGGTTGTGTAGACCCATGATTCTGTGGAGAAAATGATTCTGTGGAGAAAATGATTCTGTTGGTTGCATATATTGTGTTTCAGATTAAACTGCAGGAAGAAAATGATTGTAACACCCAGTTTCTAAAATGAGGGTAATTTTGAAATTTTGTATTTTAATTTATTTAATTATGATATTTAAATGATAATATGATTTTTGGTAATTTTTAATCATTTTAAAACTATTTTAAGTTATGACTTCTAGGGTTGACCAAGTGTCACGACCCGCACCCACCGTGAGGGTACGAGTACGTAACAGCGCCCAGCCTACGCCGCAGTATCGGCGGTAGAACGCTGTTCTAGGTCATGAACTATAACTACATAATATGAATACTCTCCATAAGGAGGCCAACACAGAGGTACAACTCAATCACAATCTAAGGTAGAATATAGCATGATGGAAATAGATAAGAAATCCTCAACTGAGGTACAGCAGAAAGAAATAACAAAGTCTCAACATCTCTAAAATATACAACTCTGAAAATAAGACAACAGCTAAACATGAAAAGAAAGGACAGTCTAAGCTATCTACACTATACAAGGTATCATCCTGAGCAGCTGCCTGAACCTCCCCAGGGGTCCAGGTCGCGAGTGTCAACTAGGCAAACTCCAAGTAAAGGGTGCAGGGTTCCTCATCATCCTCTGTAAAATTTTCAACAGGTCCAGTCAGGATGGGAGCGAGCACAAAACATCCCACGCAGTTCATATCATGTTAGGAAATATAAAGCATACAATAGAGTAAGGTACATGAAACGTTGAAAGAAGAATGTATATGAAAATAGCAGAGATTTGATAATAAGAAATATCTATATATGATAAGTAAGAACTGTAAGCAACATGTGATTTAGAGCACAATATGGTTATGTAAACGGGTTAGGTTATACAATAAAATGGGACTCCTTTGTACGTGGGTGTACAATGGACATATACAATTTCTTATACAATAGGATTGATCACATAACCAATTTTACTCTCCCTCCCCAATCAATACACAAGGATCCAATTCAGTTATGTTACCTTATACAATGGCTTGTACAATGGCTTATACAATGGCTTGTACAATGGCTTGTACAATGGCTCAATGTGATAATGAGAGTACAATATGTACAATGAGTGTACAATGATAAGGGTATTCAATAAATACAATATGTAAGTGAAACACACATCACAATATGTATTTAGTGAATACAAGGAGATAACATTTCAGAAGAAGATCCACATAGTACCAATCCGTGATAATGATCGTGTCAGCATCAAGTACAGTAATCTAGAGCAAGAATGTAAATCCAGACAAGTATGAAATGGTCAGAGAATGTACTCGCCTCGTATCTGAATGTCTGAAGTAAATGTACCGTCCGAGATGAGGTACCTGACTCCTATTTAGAGCAACATAAGTCAAGATGTATACAGGAGATGATAAATGTAATCTACAATACATCTGCATGTTGTCTAGGTCAAACTAGACCAAAGTCAACTCTCGGTCAACTCTATTCAACTAGACTGGTCAAACTAGGTCAAGCCTAAGCCAAACAAGTCTAACAAGTCTCACTAGGCCTAACCAAGCCTAGTCTAGCAATCACACACCAATCACAAGTCATACTAGACTACCAACACACAACATTGGTGTATTCATATCATACACATAGGCCATATGCCCTATAGTCTACATCACACATATTTCACATATCATATACATAACAATATATATATCTAAAATATAATACACCCAAATATTATAATATATAGGATACCTGTATATTCATCTCACATATATACACACATTGTCACTCCCAGTTTTCAAATTAGGGATATTTTTGTCATTTTTCAAGTTTTATAATTTTTAGGAATTTTATTTGATTTTATATGATTTTTAGGAATTTATTTGAGTCGGTTTGAATTTTATCCAATTTGGACCCAATTTGGAGACCCGGGTAGCCTGGACCCTAGTGGGACCCCCATACTAGATGGGCTTAGTCCATGTACCATCATAAATAGGCTAAAAATTATTAACCTAATTTCTATGACTTAATTAGTCAATTTAGAGACTTAATTAGTCGTTTAGAATCAAACCGAATTGAACCGAACCAACCCGAATTCTAATTGAACCCAAACTAGAGTTAGTGGGTTGGGGGCTATTGGATCCCAACCCAATAACCCCCCCCCCCCCCCCCCCCCCCCAAGTGGCCGGCCATGGCATAAACCCCCCCCCCCCCTTGTCTTCTCCATCAAGCTCTCTCTCTCTTTCTCAAATTCTTTTCTTCAAGTTCTCTCTCCAACCAACTCCTTTAGGTTTGTCTTTAAACCTTCATTTATTGCTCCTTTTCATTTAAGTTCTTTACACTAAGTGTAGAGAATCCAATTCTCTACACTTTGCCCCCACTATTTGTAGGTTTCTCCCTACATTTTTGGTTAGTGTTAATTTAGGGGTTTTTATATGTTAATGGTATATATATATGTATATATATATATATATATGTATGTATATATATGTATATGTATAGATATATATATATATATATAGGATATTATATGTATGTATGTATTTGTGTGTGTGTGTGTGTGTGTGTGTGTAGAGAGTGGTGGGAAGAGGATGAGAGTGGTTGTGTGTGTGGTTGTGTGTGGGGTTGTGTGTGTGGTTGTGTGTGTGGTTGTGATATATATATATAGGTATATGTGTATTTGTGTATATATATATATATATGTATGTATATATAATATGTATACGTGTGTGTGTGTATATATGTAGAGGTGTATGTGTGTATATATATAGATGGGAGGAGAGGATATGATATATGGTTATATATATATAGAAATAGATAGATAGATATATAGGTATATATATAGGTATATATATATATATATATATATATATATATATATATATATATATATATATATATATATATATATATATATATATATATATAAGAGAGGAGAGGAGGGAATGAAGTAGAAGGAGTAGTAGGAGAAGAGGGAAGAGAGCAAAGCAGCAGCAGCCAGCATTGGCAGAAGCAGCAGCAGCCAGCATTAGCAGCAGCAGCAGCAGCCAGCATTGGCAGCAGCAGTAGCAGGTGCAGCAGCAGCTGCAGTAGCAGCTAGCAGTAGCAACAGCAGCAGGAGCTGCATAGGCAGCTCCTCCCCCCCTATTTCACCCCCCCTGTACACCATAAACCCCCCCATAGTTATATATATATGTAAATATATATATATATATATATATATATATATATATATATATATATATATATATATATATATATATATATATATATATATTGATAGAAGAATAGATAAGGAAGTTAGATAGAAGAAGGAAGGAAAAGAAATTTAGAAGAAGTGAAAAGAAGAAGAATAGAGTTGAGAAAGTGAATGGGAGAAATTAGAAAAGATCAAAAAGAAGAGAGTAGGAAAGAGGAGTATGAGGAGGAATTAGATTTAAGAGAATAAGAAGAAGAAGTTAAGAAGAAGAAGAATTAGAGTGGAGTTAAAGAAGAGGGTTGAGATGAGAACAAAAAGAAGGTTTTTATTAGAAATCGAGTTAGAGGGCGAAATTGAGCCCGGAGCATCGGATCGCGATGAAACTTGACATAGGCCTAGGTTACGTGATTTAGATTTTGCGGGTAAGCTCCCGGGTAGAAATCGGGGTCGTAGGGCGCCGGTATCGCGCCGTGTCAGCGCGTATCTTAAAATATTTAAGATATCTGCAACGGGCCGTAAGGTGGACTAGACGTCCACTTTGTCTAGGTATTTTGGTAGATAACGAACCTATAGGATAGTACCCTACTACCCTAGGAAGATCGGGTCAAAATATCAAGCGTAGGTAGGCTATCTAGATAATCGCCGAGGGTAGAATTTTACCCTTAAAAAGGGTAAAATAGGGAATTGGCCTACGGCCGAGATTTGAGTTTCCAAGTCCAAGATGGACTTGGATATGGGTTGTATAGATTGGTAATGAGTAGGATTAGCCGTCTAGACCTAGTCTTGACCCCGGTTGACCACGGTTGACTTTTTAGGCCAAAAGTCAACTATGGGTCAACACTTTACCCAATATTGTCCCAAATTCCATTAGACTTGTGCAGTTGACCAAAAGTCAACTGTTAGTCACCAGTGACCTAGAGTTGACCTAGGGTTGACCACAGTTGACCACGGTTGACCAGAGTTGACCGGTTGACCAAAAAGCCAACTATTGACTCAAATCGATCCCGATTGATTCCGTTTGACTTGCATTGATCCAGTATGACCTAGCTAGACCTAAAATGACTTAGGTTGACCTCGTACAGTCTAGTTTGACGTGACTTGACCTAGAATGACCTAATAGGATTTAAATTGATTTGACTTTATTTTTTAGATTGAGTATTGATACGTCTTGTTCTCTATAGGTCCTCGAGATGTTGCATTTGCTCCGGTTGACATATCATACCATATTACAGGCGAGTACATTCTCTGACACTTTTCTAATTTATGCTGATTGATATAATCCATGTAATTAGTGTAGATATGCTTGTTCTCGACACATTGGTCACACGGGTTGGTATTCATGGATCCCGACATGAGGTGTTATTCCTTGTTGTCTTGGTATGTCTTGTGCAAGTCCCCTTGTAGTTTTTGTGCAGTACATGGACGCCAATTCTCGAGGAGACTTGCTCCCTTCTCGTAGAATCCTGCGTCGTGACGCGTCTTGTTTGGATCCCCTCTACCAGTCGGGGATGGGGAGTATTAGTGTAGACATGTGGTCATTATCCACCTTGTTACTCTTGTAGACCTTGTGAGTGTTAATCATACACTCCACGTATGATTAACCAGGCCAGTAGACCTTGTGCAAGACCCAAGCCGGCCACATGTTGTAGCTAGTATTCACACACCTAGATATATGATTCTTGATTCTTGTACATGCCATGATCAGTTTACTTGCCTTGTTCTAGCTCTAGTTTTACAGCTTACCTTGCCATGATTCTCACATGTACATTCCATAATTTTCTTGTATATACTCTCTATTTACAGATTATAGCTTTTGTCATATCTTGTGAAATGTTGTTAGTGGATTGTACTCGTTCCATCCTGACAGGATATGTTGAAAATATTACAGATGCAGATGAGGAAGACTACTGTACCTACTACGGTCCGGATGACGTAGTGGGCATAGACTTGGAGACTTTGGTCCAGCAGGGCTTAGCTCCGCCTGACGAGACCCTACCTATTACTTAGTTAGAGTAGGTCTTTTGTACTGGACATTGTCTCCAGCTACTTTTGAGACTGTTATTATTATGGACTGCATTAGAGACTTGGACTGTATATATTCTTGTGTTGGACTTGACAGGTTATATATTATTTTATCGTTTTGTTGTCATTTTATTTCAGTCTTTACTTTGTTATCTTAGAGTCGTGATTGAGTACTCATATAAATATTCATTGCTTGTCCTCCGTTCGGAGTTGACCATGGACTTGACAGGTTTTGGTTATATATATAAACTGTTTAGAAGTAAAAAAATCCACAGCGTTCCACGCCGATTTTTTTTTTCGGTGAGGGCTGGGCGGGTCGCGTCACGTACCCTTTTAGCGGGTGCGGGTCGTGACACGTTTTAGTGGTGGCCCACGCAGGTCCTGAAGTTGCAATTAGTGCGATGTCGTAGTGGCGCTCGACTTAGAGTGCTATTACGAGCCTGCGGTATGTATCTAGGATAGGCTATAGGCTAAGAGGGTGCTCAATCACAGTAGGATCTTTTCTTGCTTATCTTGCTTACCGTCTTTGATGTCGATTTACTGCATTCTAGCTGTCCTCCTTTGATATTGCCCTCATATGCCATATTGATATCTTCTTCTCAATTTGTCTCCAGGATATTGATGACTCATTCTCCTGGCGAGGAGCACGGGGAGACGGAGAGGTCTGCCACCTCTGGCGGACAGGCTCCGGTCACTTCCCCGGCTGATGGGACTTCTGTTGGGGCTCTTGGAGGTACTCCTCCAGCTACCTCGATGACCGTCCCTGGGGCCATTGCGGGTGCTCTTCCCGTAGTGCCGGTGGCTACAGCGGGAGCTGCCGGGGGTATTCTTTCTCCTCAGCAGGGGACTCCTCCGGTGATGTTGGGAGCTATTCCTCCATTGCCTTCTCTGCCCACAGACATGGGGCAGATGCTAGCGTTCTTTCACCAGGTGCTGGAGTCCCAGCGGGCCCAGCACGAGGCTCAGTTGAGGCAGACAGAGGCCATGCGCCAGGGCATGGAGGATGCACATAGATTGGCTATGGCGGCAGTAGAGCGTGGGGCTCCACAGAGGGAGGTTCAGCAGCAGCAGCAGCCGAAGATCGGGGATATCCAGGCTTTCAAGAAGCTTGGTCCGAGGGATTTTAAGGGGACAGAGGGCATTATTTATGCTGATGACTGGCTCGAGGATATCGAGCGCCAGATGAGGGCCTGCCGCCTGGCAGACGACCTGAAGGTCGAGGCGGTTGGGTTGCATTTGTTAGACATTGCCCGGACATGGTTCCGGAACGAGCCGGCTCTTGCAGGAGAGGGCCATACTTGGGCTGAGTTTCGGGCCCTGTTCAGAGAGAAGTTCTTTTCCCCTACGGACAAGATTGGCCTGGTGCGGCAGTTCCAGAACCTGCAGCAGGGCTGTATGACCGTAGAGGAGTATGCGGCGGAGTTCGGCCGGCTGAGCCGATACGTCGAGTACATGGTGAGTGACCCGGTGATCCGAGCGGAGCGCTTCCGGGAGGGATTGACATGGGATATCAAGATCCTGATCCCTTCCTTCTATGCGACATATGCAGAGGTTTATGCGGAGGCTCGAAAAGTGGAGAGGGAGTGGGGCTTGAAGCCGAAGAGGGATCGAGATTTGTTTTCGGGGGCCAGTAGCAGCGCAGATGCTGCTAAGCGCCCTCAGCTTCAGCATCAGCCTTTCCAGCATCAGACCAGAGCACCGGTTCAGTAGGTGCAGCACACTCAGCCGAGGCAGGCTCAGCATGGGGCTCCTTGCCACTTCTGTAGGAGACCTGGTCACGTCTGGGAGGTTTGCCGGAAGAGGCTGGGTTTGTGTCTCTACTACGGGGAGGCTGGACATCAGTTGAAAGATTGTCATGCGAACCCTCGCAGGGTAGCCCGTGGAGCGGTAGCAGCTCAGGGAGCACAGGGTAGGCCACATATGGCACCGCATCACGTCCTCCACCAGCAGCGGGATATACCCCGCCAGGACAGGGTTTTTGCGATGGCAGTTGAGGATCCTGCACGTATTAGACTAGGAGGTAGGGTCTTGCTCTTTCTTTTACCTGTTTCTTTCCATCCATTGATTGTTGATTGCTTTCTTAGTACCTTTAGTTGCATATGTGATGATCATGCTAGATAAATAGAACACCCCAATGAAGACTGCAATAACACTATACTGTAGAGATTTAAAATCATGCATGTGTTCTGATTTCCTGGGTTACATGTTATATAACTTAGGATAAAATTTAGTAGACCTTGATTGTGGGGTGCTTGACCTAGAGAAGAGTACGACCGTTTGAATTTCGAGGACGAAATTTTTTTAAGGATGGTAGATTTGTCACCCCCAGTTTTCAAATTAGGGGTATTTTTGTCATTTTTCAAGTTTTATAATTTTTAGGAATTTTATTTGATTTTATATGATTTTTAGGAATTTATTTGAGTCGGTTTGAATTTTATCCAATTCGGACCCAATTTGGAGACCCGGGTAGCCTGGACCCTAGTGGGACCCCCATACTAGCTGGGCTTAGCCCATGTACCATCATAAATAGGCTAGAAATTATTAACCTAATTTCCATAACTTAATTAGTCAATTTAGAGACTTAATTAGTCGTTTAGAATCAAACCGAATTGAACCGAACCAACCCGAATTCTAATTGAACCCAAACTAGAGTTAGTAGGTTGGGGGCTATTGGATCCCAACCCAATAACCCCCCCCCCCCCCCCCCCCCCCCCCCCCCCAAGTGGCCGGCCATGGCATAAACCCCCCCCCCCCCTTTGTCTTCTCCATCAAGCTCTCTCTCTCTCTTTCTCAAATTCTTTTCTTCAAGTTCTCTCTCCAACCAACTCCTTTAGGTTTGTCTTTAAACCTTCATTTATTGCTCCTTTTCATTTAAGTTCTTTACACTAAGTGTAGAGAATCCAATTCTCTACACTTTGCCCCCACTATTTGTAGGTTTCTCCCTAGATTTTTGGTTAGTGTTAATTTAGGGGTTTTTATATGTTAATGGTATATATATGTATATATATATGTATGTATATATATGTATATGTATAGATATATATATAGGATATTATATGTATGTATGTATTTGTGTGTGTGTGTGTCTAGAGAGTGGTGGGAAGAGGATGAGAGTGGTTGTGTGTGTGGTTGTGTGTGGGGTTGTGTGTGTGGTTGTGTGTGTGGTTGTGAATATATATATATAGGTATATGTGTATTTGTATATATATATATGTATGTATATATAATATGTATACGTGTGTGTGTGTGTATATATGTAGAGGTGTATGTGTGTATATATATAGATGGGAGGAGAGGATATGATATATGGTTATATATATATAGAAATAGATAGATAGATATATAGATATATAGGTATATATATAGGTATATATATATATATATATATATATATATATATATATATATATATATATATATATATATAGAAGAGAGGTGAGGAGGGAATGAAGTAGGAGGAGTAGTAGGAGAAGAGGGAAGAGAGCAAAGCAGCAGCAGCCAGCATTGGCAGAAGCAGCAGCAGCCAGCATTGGCAGCAGCAGCAGCAGCAGCCAGCATTGGCAGCAGCAAGTAGCAGGTGCAGCAGCAGCTGCAGTAGCAGCTAGCAGTAGCAACAGCAGCAGGAGCTGCATAGGCAGCTCCTCCCCCCCTATTTCACCCCCCTGTACACCATAAACCCCCCCATAGTTATATATATATGTAAATATATATATCTATAGATATATATATATATATATATATTCATATAGATATATTGATAGAAGAATAGATAAGGAAGTTAGATAGAAGAAGGAAGGAAAAGAAATTTAGAAGAAGTGAAAAGAAGAAGAATAGAGTTGAGAAAGGGAATGGAAGAAATTAGAAAAGATCAAAAAGAAGAGAGTAGGAAGGAGGAGTATGAGGAGGAATTAGATTTAAGAGAATAAGAAGAAGAAGTTAAGAAGAAGAAGAATTAGAGTGGAGTTAAAGAAGAGGGTTGAGATGAGAACAAAAAAGAAGGTTTTTATTAGAAATCGAGTTAGAGGGCGAAATTGAGCCCGGAGCATCGGATCGTGATAAAACTTGACATAGGCCTAGGTTACGTGATTTAGATTTTGCGGGTAAGCTCCCGGGTGGAAATCGGGGTCGTAGGGCACCGGTATCGCGTCGTGTCAGCGCGTATCTTGAAATATTCAAGATATCTGCAACGGGCCGTAAGGTGGACTAGACGTCCACTTTGTCTAGGTATTTTGGTAGATAACGAACCTATAGGATAGTACCCTACTACCCTAGGGAGATCGGGTCAAAATATCAAGCGTAGGTAGGCTATCTAGATAATCGCCGTGGGTAGAATTTTACCCTTAAAAAGGGTAAAATAGGAAATTGGCCTACGGCCGAGATTTGAGTTTCCAAGTCCAAGATGGACTTGGATATGGGTTGTATAGATTGGTAATGAGTAGGATTAGCCGTCTAGACCTAGTCTTGACCCCGGTTGACCACGGTTGACTTTTTAGGCCAAAATTCAACTATGGGTCAACACTTTATCCAATATTGTCCCAAATTCCATTAGACTTGTGCAGTTGACCGAAAGTCAACTGTTAGTCACCAGTGACCTAGAGTTGACCTAGGGTTGACCACAGTTGACTACGGTTGACCAGAGTTGACCGATTGACCAAAAAGCCAACTGTTGACTCAAATCGATCCCGATTGATTCCGTTTGACTTGCATTGACCCAGTATGACCTAGCTAGACCTAAAATGACTTAGGTTGACCTCGTACAGTCTAGTTTGACGTGACTTGACCTAGAATGACCTAATAGGATTTAAATTGATTTGACTTTATTTCCTAGATTGAGTATTGATACGTCTTGTTCTCTATAGGTCCTCGAGACGCTGCATTTGCTCCGGTTGACATATCATACCATATTACAGGCGAGTACATTCTCTGACACTTTTCCAATTTATGCTGATTGATATAATCCATGTAATTAGTGTAGATATACTTGTTCTCGACACATTGGTCACACGGGTTGGTATTCATGGATCCCGACATGAGGTGTTATTCCTTGTTGTCTTGGTATGTCTTGTGCAAGCCTCCTTGTAGTTCTTGTGCAGTACATGGACGCCGATTCTCGAGGAGACTTGCTCCCTTCTCGTAGAATCCCGCGTCGTGACGCGTCTTGTTTGGATCCCCTCTACCAGTCGGGGATGGGGAGTATTAGTATAGACATGTGGTCATTATCCACCTTGTTACTCTTGTAGACCTTGTGAGTGTTAATCATACACTCCACGTATGATTAACCAGGCCAGTAGACCTTGTGCAAGATCCAAGCCGGCCACATGTTGTAGCTAGTATTCACACACCTAGATATATGATTCTTGATTCTTGTACATGCCATGATCAGTTTACTTGCCTTGTTCTAGCTCTAGTTTTACAGCTTACCTTGCCATGATTCTCACATGTACATTCCATGATTTTCTTGTATATACTCTCTATTTACAGATTATAGCTTTTGTCATATCTTGTGAAATATTGTTAGTGGATTGTACTCGTTCCATCCTGACAGGATATGTTGAAAATATTACAGATGCAGATGAGGGAGACTACTGTACCTACTACGGTCCGGATGATGTAGTGGGCATAGACTTGGAGACTTTGGTCCAGCAGGGCTTAGCTCCGCCTGACGAGACCCTACCTATTACTTAGTTAGAGTAGGTCTTTTGTACTGGACATTGTCTCCAGCTACTTTTGAGACTGTTATTATTATGGACTGTATTAGAGACTTGGAATGTATATATTCTTGTGTTGGACTTGACAGATTATATATTATTTTATCGTCTTGTTGTCTTTTCCTTTCAGTCTTTACTTTGTTATCTTAGAGTCGTGATTGAGTACTCATATAAATATTCATTGCTTGTCCTCCGTTCGGAGTTGACCATGGACTTGACAGGTTTTGGTTATATATATAAACTGTTTAGAAGTAGAAAAATCCACAGCGTTCCATGCCAATTTTTTTCGGTGAGGGCTGGGCGTGTCGCGTCACGTACCCTTTTAGCGGGTGCGGGTCGTGACACACATGTCCATAAATGTATCTAATATAATATAGTGCACTCATATATTTGTAGGATACATTAAAAATGTGAGTCTAACATGCACATATGTATATATATATATATATATATATATATATATATATATATATGTGTGTGTGTGTGTGTGTGTGTACACATATCCATAGGGAAAAAGGAGAATGAAAGTGCATGTGTTCAAGTGTATGTGTGTGTGTGTCATGTGACATGAGAGTGTCACTTGAGGGTGTAAAACCTGTGTGTGTGTGTGTACATGAAAAGAGAAATTAACACTAGTTATGAGTTTACACTACATATGGCACAAAGCTAATCCATCTACATTACACATGTATTATACTTAACATGCATGGCTACAAGTATACATCTATATACATTAGAGTAGAGACTATTTAAGTTATAACTAACATGCATCTATAATTTACATAAATCTATATATATTATAGCAATCATTTAAAGAAGGGTTACATGGCATGGTGGTTGATATAGAGTGAGGTGTCCTTGTGCAGAGGGTAAAGTTCATTCTCAGTTTAGTTCCACATTTACATATAAACTAAAGTAAGCTATCCCATAAACTGGTGTAACTAACCACATAAAATGAACCATGTTATCTGAAATCTGCCATTAAGCCAACATCCCATATGCATACAGCTCATGCATTATTTAATACTGAAATTAACTAACATTTCGAATTAAGGGGTTGAAGGTTAACATTACATTCATAGACATTCCACTATATTGAAAACTGAAATTGCCTTGGCAATAGGAAAATGAAGTTATATATGCTTACATGGACAGTTCAGTGTTCGAACAACCTAAAATGAACTAACATTCAATCTAAATATCAGCTATGCATTGGTTCTATGTCTACATATAAAATCTGATATTGCATTTACAATATTTATACATTATGCATTCATATCTATCATTACAAATATACCTTGCATTTATATCTAGCATTCATTATATACTTTCATGCATGCATTGTATATCATTCTTTCATTCATGCATTGCTTACATATATTACATTAATTGTATTCCTACATGCTTGCATTCAACCATATATATACATTAATGTAAAGATGATATATATTATATATATATCATTTCATTAATCTAACATATCATGCATTACATACTCTATATTCATTTAATATCTATACTACATAGGCTCATAGGTTACACAAAATGCATATATCGTATAGTCACTCTTTTACTTAAAATCAATACTGTACCAATTGTGCATTCACTAAATTCTAGGATTAAAGTACGTTGTAGTACTTCATGTTAGCTTTCCGAAACTTCAAACGGATCGCATTTTTGTGTCTGGAAGCTCCCGAAATCGCGAAAATACCGAAACGCGTTCGTCTTTCGTACAGCTGACACTCAAATAATTCTACAAAAAATTACAGAAAGAATTTGGCTTATTAAAATATATATTTGAAAAGCTAACTTTGATATGGTTCTTTAAAAAAAATGAAAGATAAATCGGAGTTTTAAGCTAAAAGTTATGACATTTCTAAGTTGTTATTGCTACTAAAAATGTGGATAAAAATTATGACGAATTTGGGTAGTTTGAGACAAAAGAACACAAGTATATAACATAATATAGCAAGAACTCACTCTCTACACTAATATATATATATATATATGAGACACTATAGAACACATCTCCAATACAAAAATATGAGATTAAACATGTCATAATTCATTCATACATAACAACAACACATAGTGTGTCCAAATTTGGGGTTTTCCTACATGGACACAACCACAACACAAAGGACACTCCTATGACCTCCAAATGGACACGAAATGGACATAAATGGAGATACAACCAAGGGGTTCATTCCTGTGGATTCAAAATAGACCTATATGCATGAGGAAATGAAAAGGAGAAGGGATTTATACCTCCCGGTAGATCGAATCGAAGAAAAGTCTTCCCGGAGCAACACCGACACGTAGAGATTCCAAAAGGATACGAACGAGCTCCGAATCCTCCCAAACTTGGGTAGCTTCCTCCTTGGCTAGAATGGAGAAGGAAAGAAGAAGATTTGGTGGCGAAATGGAAGGATTTGGTGGAGAAATTGCTAGGGATTGCTCTCTAAAAATTTGGGAAAGAACAAGAGAGAGAGTGTGGATGAGAATAATGAAATGAACTTGAGCCTATCCTCTCCCAAAGTGGCTGGCCATATGGGGCTATTTGTCCTATTACGGTAAGGTCCAAAATGCCCCCACTAACCTATTTTATTAGTATTAGGAAAAGGCTAATTGGTTGGGGCTAAATTAGTCATTCTAAAGTCTCTAATCACACTAACCTTATCCATAATAATTAGCCTAACCTCTAACTAAAATATTTCTATCATGTGGGGCATGGCTAACTAATGTGTGGGTCCACTAAAGTCAATACTACCCCCGGGTCCCCGTTTCAAGTCGGATTGAGCTGAAATTCGAACCCGACTCAAATAACCCAAAACAATATCATAAATGATAAAATAAATTTCAAAAATATTTCAAAAATACAAAATGACAAAAATACCCCTGTTCCTGAAAACTGAGGGTGACAAATTCCTCGAAATTAAAACCAAACAATAGTAAAATGTCAAAATCACAAGTCATAATTTTAAATAGTTTAAAAATGATTAAAAAATCACCAAAAATCATAATATGAAATAATTATCAATAAATAATAATTATAATTATAAAATTTCAAAATTATCCTCATCTGAAAAACTGGGTGTTACACCAAGAGTTGACTTTGGCCTAGTTTGACCTAGATTCATGTAGAATGCATAGTAGAGCTTCATTTTATCATTTTAGACTTGTTGTGACTTGTGCTGTTCTGATTAGGAGCCAGACACCACTCCTCGGACAGTATATTCATCTTGGACATTCAGATAGCAAGCGAGTACATTCTCTGATCATTTCATATCCTGTTTAGAATTATTTTCCTACTTTAAATTATTTTACCTGATACTGTCACGTTGGTCACACGGATTGGTACTATATGGATCTTTTCATGAGATGTTATCCCCCTCGGGAGCATCGGATACTGCATGTTTTGTGCGTTTCACGAATCATCACGTATCTCTATGCTTTCTCTGATTCACGAATCGCTTGTGACACATGTACTCTCATGTTCACAGAGCCATCATGAATCACCTTCACGTATCACTCATTTTATGAGCCGTGTGAAGTTTCACGAATCTTAACATAACTTGAACAGATCCTTGTGTATTGATTGGGGATGGGAGAGTAGAAATAGACATGTGAATATTATCCAAGTAGCTGTAGTCATGAATCACTCTCTTAGCTGTAGTCATGAATCTCCTATGCCATTCACATGTTTATATTTTACTCTGACTCACTAGTCACTATTAGTTCTCTATGTATAATAGATATTTCTATTACAGTTCTCTCTCTGTTTACATACTATATTTCTTCAGTTCATGTACTTTACTGCATGATTATATTTTCTAACCTGCTATGATCTGTTGAGATGTACTGTACTCGCTCCTGTCCTGACTGGACTTGTTGAAAATATTACAGAGGATGAGGAGGAGGCCCTATGTACCACCTATTACGGAGCAGGATTAGACGACACCTGCGACCTGGTTCCTTTGGAGGATCCAGCTGCAGTACAGGATGCTACTCCCAGAGTCTAGGCTAGATAGCTAGGCTTTAGTTTTCTTTCAGCTTTGTTATTTGATTTACAGTTGTTCTTCTGTGATGTTGTTATATTTAGAGACTCGTATTGAGCTGGATGTTCTTGAGTTGTTATCTTAGACACTTAGATTTGCTCTCTCTCATTTGTATTACATTGTGGTTTTGATCTCTCTATCTACCTTTACTATTTTGTATCTGCCTTAGATGTGATTGAGACTGTTCTGTTATGTCACCTCCATTCGGAGCGTATATACTGTACAGGTACCTTTATATTGTTAGATGATTGACCTAGGACAGCGTTCTACCGCCGACACTGCGGCGTAGGCTGGGCGTTGTTACGTTCTCGTACCCTCACAATGGGTGCGGGTCGTGATAATGATTGTGTGGAGAAAAATGCATACTGCAATTTTTTTTAATTTTTTTTCAAATTTAGCGACGTCTACTGACGTTTACCGACGCTTTCCGACGGCACTTTGCGTCGGTAGACGTCGCTAAACTGGCATATATTGCCAGGCTACCGACGTATAGCGACGTCTGTTTCGTCGGTATGCGTCGGTAAACGTCGCTATACGTCGGTAAATATTCCAGGATTTTACCTTATTTTCTCAGGATATACCGACGTATAGCGACATCACAAAACGTCGGTACTATATACCGACGCATAGCGACATCAAAAACGTCGATAATTTTTCCAGGGAATACCGACGTATAGCGACATCATAAACGTCGCTATTTCATCGACGAAATGACGATAAACGTTGGTATATTACCGACGTATCTTTGCGTCGGTAAACGTCGGTGTTGGCGACGATCAGCGACGTCTTTCCAAACAGCGACAAAGGTTTTCGCGACAAGAGGAAGACATCGCTAAATACTTCGCTAAACTGGTTTAGCGACGTTTTTAGGCGTCGCTAAAATGACTTATTCTGGTAGTGGAAGGGGGGGTTGTGCGGGAAGGGGGGTGATGGCCGGAGGGGGGGGGGGGGCTGGGTGGTAGGGGGTACAGAAGGACAAGGGTATTTTCTAAATTTTAGGATATGAAGTTGAAAATGTAAAATAGTTGATGGTATTAAGTTGTTGAGTAAAAAAGTTTAGGATATGAACTTGAAAAATCAAAATAGTTGAGGGTATCAAGTTGCAATTATGTCTAAATATATATTCATAATGTACTAGAACAAGTTTATTGGCATTCTCTTTCACGAGACTACGATGACCTTTTATTTTTATTATATTTTAGGTCTAAATTCGAATTTTTTTATGACCTAAAATATCCCTAGAATTTATAAAGTTTTTGTTCAATAGTAATTTCTTAAGGGTATTCATTTTTATGAGAATAATCCACACAAAAGGTTCTTTTACAATGTGTTTGTTAATCCAAAACATTTTTTTTTTTGGTTAATCCAAAACTTCAAAAGCCCCAAAACCAAAAAAATCATTCATCAACATTATAATAGTTTTTTTATTCAATCGATAATCTAAAAAGTAGACAATTGTTTTTATTTTGTTATTGCAAGGGTGGTTATCTTTCTAGTTCGTTACCGAACATGTGTTAAACAGTAAATACAATCAAAGCTTTCTAAACCTAGGAATGTCAATAGCTACAAGTAACTGCATAACATTTCTTTAATCTAGTATTAATTTCAATCTAATGGCTTAACTAGAGCAACTGATTATTAAAAAAATTCTAAATTGTACAATTAAATGTTCAGTAGATATTGTTTCTATAGGAAAATTTTTTGGGCGGCTCCTTGCAACTGTTTTAAATTTTTGGATCATTTTAAAATAGACTCAAATATCTAGTATTTGACAAAAAAAATTATGCAATAATTAACATTTACCAGCTTAAAATTTAAGTTTTGACATATCCAAATGGAAAAATTGGACCCTAAATTTTTATTTTTTCTATTATAACATCAACACATGCTGATAAAAGAGGGTACAACAAAAAATATATATAGTATCAAAATTTTCGGATTGGCAGAATTTAAACTCTAAAGTTAATATAAAATCTAAAGTAAATGCTAATTAGTCCATGTGCGCGTATATTAATAGACGAAAGAGATCTCTCTCTCTCCAAAGAGAGATTCTCTTTTATACATATCTTGGTTAGGTATGGGAGGCTAAGATTATGTCCTAGATTCAGAAGAGATTCTCTACTGGAATGTAGATCTCTACTGGAATCAAGAGAAAAAAAAAATAATAAATTTGGAAAAAAATAGTATGGAAAAATACGATCTAAATGGCAATTATTTAAAAAAAATGATTTTTTTTTTAAATTTGTGATAAAATGTAAAGTGGTATGATGGGTAGGGAATTAAATAACTTATTTTAAAAAAAGAAATGGCTCATTAGTTTTTAATATAAGTCCACATAGACTATAAATATATATAGGTATATGGATTCATATAAAAAAGAAAAAAAAGAAGAAGGAAGGTATATGGATTCATAGATGTATCCGTTTTTATAATATATAAAAGTATATAAAGAAGATTAGAGAAAATTATTTATGGCAGTGCTGAAAAACTCCACTAATTTTTAAACCAAAAATTTTATATACGAGGATAAAATTAGGTATATTTACATAAGAGAGGAGGATTTAACGAAATTGTAAATAGGAGGATGAGACGACATCTAAGATGGCCCAAAAATTTTTAAGAATCCGGCGCCATCTAAGATGGTGTCTAAAACCTACAAATAATCCGGCGTCATCTAAGATGGCGTCCAATTGGAATCTCATTTTTGGCAAAAAAAATATTTGTTTGAATTTTTATTTGAGACTGCTACAAATTAATTTTATTTATAAATAATAATAAATTTTAATTTGATATCTCCCGTTTAATTTTATTTATACAAATTTGAATAGATAATAATAAATCTTCTATTAGTAATATCAAAAAATATAATAAAGATAATAATAAATTAAAAAAAATCAAAAATATAATATAGTTAATATCTTTACAAATAAAAAACCAAACCATTATACTAAACACAAAAAAAAAAAACCAAACCAATGGATAATATCCTTACAAATTTCTTTCTTTCAAAATATTTCAAAGATATTTCGTTTTATTTAATTTAAATAAATATATTATCGTTATAGAAAATTTTCTGACAAAATTAACAGAAACCAATGGCTGCCAACCATCTTAGATGGCGCCAACCATCTATAAATTAATTTGGACGCCATTTTAGATGGCGTCGAATTCTTGAGGGCCGTTCGCCTGCGTGACACTTTTTTATTGGTCTTTTCCTGTTAACGTGAGGCCGATGCCAACGTTCTGCCACTGAAAAAGTGCCACGTGGCAGACGGACTAGTCCGCCCGTGGACCAAATAGCATGATTGCTAATTTTATTCTCCTATATAAAATTTTCTGATTTTTAAAAGGGTTACGAAGTCGCCCAAAATTTAAGAAAGTCCTGCAAAAAATTTCCGTCCATCAATGTGTACTTATATTTGCTTTTTAATCCGGAAGAAAGTACAAAAAAATTTCCTTTCATCAATGTGTACTTATTTGCTTTTAATACAGAAAACCCACCCCCGACTAGCACAGCGACAAGGCAACGTATACGTAAGCTCACATGCAGTGGGTTCCACGTGTCAGCGGAAAAATGTTTCCGTCATCAGGAACGAGAGTAATTTGTTTTATTATGTAAGTTCATAATATGAATTATGAAATAGAATGTGACGAGAGTTTTCTTAGGAATACATATGAAATTACAAAATTTAAAAAAAAAAAGTTCATAAAATAAACTCCTATCACTCTTTCCGAGTACACCGTCTCCGACACTCATCAGAATTTTATTTTAATCCAAGTATCCAACACTCCGACACTCATCAGAATTTTATTTTAATCCAAGTATCCAACACATATTTATGAGGCTTAGAATTTTACGAGAGCATATATGTTTATTTCTAGAATAGGTATTTCAATTTCCGTCTTCTCACCTATGTATACAAAAAAAACACACACACACATATTTAAACTAATTATAGATATCAAAAATTGTATGTATAGAAGAGCAAACTGAATTGGAACACATATTTTAAGAACAACAGATCTTAGAAAAAGTACACATTGTCTAATTATAGAACTAGGGTCATTATCCTCTCGAATTTCATCCAATCTTTACGCTCACACACCCTAAAAAATTAATTTACATTTAAACCATCTTTGATTTACGAAATCAGATCGCGGAAAAGGGAAGTCCAGTGTTTGGATGTCAAAGAAAGAAAAGAAAAAAAAGGAATACGACTATTTCTAAAGAAAAGAAAAATAATGAATTTTATTTTCTCTACCCACACCAAGGATTCAATTTTTTTTACATCAAAGATACATTTTTAAAAAAAAATTCATATAGGAGGAAAAATTTGTATAGAAATGCATGTGGAAGGAAAGGTTTGAGGGATTTTCAAAACAGAAACGAATCGCCAACTCAATTATCGAGGGTGTACTCTAGCCAAAGCCGTCTCAAGCCATTTGGAGGCCCTACGCAAAAGTCCAAAGGTGGAACTCTTTTTTGAAAATTTAAACATGATTAAATTATATTAATTTATATGCAAACCCTCTCATTCTTGATCCAGACTTGAGATCGGCGATGTATCGTTATAAACGTTATATAGGCAGATTTATAAAATAAATAATCAGTAATTTTGAAAATTTGAATAAGAATCAATTGCACATATATATATATATATATATTTGTTTGTATGATGTAGTAGATGAAGATGAAGAGACCAAATCTTTCTTTGAGAGATGAGACGAAGAGGCGATACCGGTTATTGGTTTTTTTTTTTCTTTCAAATTTTGATAGATTTAATTATGTTTAAATTTTTTTTTACAAAGAGGCAATGATTGTTTCCTTTTTCAGCCGAGTTTTTCCTTTTAAAATGCATAATTACATATATCTATATACTAGTATCCAGTATTTTCGGGACCCCTAAAATAGTGGGGCCCTAGACAGCTGCTTCCTTTGCCTAAAGGATGAGGCCGGCCCTGACTCTAGCCAATGTGGACAGGACAAGAATTTTTTGCTAAGTGAGTTGGCGAATATGTCATGTACGGCTGGTGTGAGACTTCCTTTTAGCCAACTTATTTGGCTAAATGCCAACCAACATGGAAGTAAAAGTATTTTTAGCAAGTGAGTTGGCAAAATGGTCATTTCCTCCCAACTCACTTGGCTTGGCTGATGTATTTCGCCAACTGCATTGGCTTTAAAATTTAAAGTAGAGTTGGTAGTTGGCTTCAAATGGGATGGGAGAGACTTCGCGCCAGTCACAGATATTTCGCTAACTCAGTTGGCTTGAAGTGCAACTTCGCCAATTGAGTTGGCAACTCATCCTATCCTTTGAAATTTTTCGAAACATTTTCCCTATCTTGCTATATTGTTAATTCATCCCCATATACAAAAATTTCTGTTATTTTTCTAATTTTTCTAAATACTAAAAATAATAAAGTATGAAAATTATATATATGTTTAAAACGAAGACTTGATTTTCTTTCTTGTTCTTTATGGTCCTATGTGCTACATCTTAGTCCCTCAAATCATATTCACGATGGGTCTTAAGAGATTTTTTTTCAAGAAAGTTCTCAGAAAAAGTAGAAATAATTGTATCTAGTTTCACACATAATATTTGAAAATGACAAGTATGTTGGAACGCAAAAAAAGAAAGAAAGAAGTATTTATATATTATTCATGTGTCCTGTTAATTTGAATTTGACATGTTCTAAGTAGGATGAAAAAAAGTGGTGTTTTTTTTTCCCAGAAGTGAGGAGTTCCTTGGATTTATTTTTCACATGAATAAAAAGATTTAATATATTTTAACATATATTTTTAAAAAGTGCAAATCTAAAAAGTACTTAGATTTTTGATTCTTACGCTTACAAGTCTTACTCTTGTCAAACTAATATCCTAAGGTGTCAGGTAGAGTGAACCCGACATTGCAGTATGAGACTTCTTATAATAGCGTCTCCAACCCTACTGTGAGTTTGAAAAAAATGGTTGCCACATAGGATTGACAACCATTTTTTCCAAAAGTACTTCTCCAATGCATATGTGAAATAAAGTATAGAGTTGACATGGCAATGACATGGCAAAGACAATGTGAAGTTGGTTGTCTAGATCTAGACAATGCACTTCACAATGTCTTTATGTCCACATCATCATTTGTGAATAAAAATATTTATAAAAAGAAGTAGAAGAGTAAAAGTTGTCTTGGAAGTTGTAAAAAATTACTTTATATTGCCTTCTCAATACTTTTGCATTGGAGATGACTTTTTAAACTCATTGTCATTTGTGAATATAATTTTGCCACATATACAAGACATTGTCTTGTGCCTCATGCCACATAGGATTCACAACACAAAACAAGACAATAGGGTTGGAGATGCTCTAACACATTTGATAAGACTAATGTTGTTCGTACTAATATTCCTAAAAACTATTCTTCGTTACGTGTCAGCTGAAGTGACATCAACATGTTAGTTGACATGATAAATTCTAATCAAAAAAATTATTTATCCAATTTTTAATATAATATAAATATTAATATTAATATCAATATTAATATTAATATCAATATTAATTTTAATTTTAATTTTATGTTAATGTCAAATCATGTTAATTTTAACATTAATAGTAATGTTAATTTTAATTGTAACCTTTAATGTTAATTTAATTTTAGTATTTGTATTAATATTAGTATTAATATTAATATTAAAACAAAATTAACATTAAAGGTTAAAATTAAAATTAACATTGACATTAATATTAAAATTTAAATATTAGAAATTATCTTGTCAGTTACCATGTCAACTGTCATGCCAGACAACACTTAAGTTGTCACATAAGGAGGAGTACTTTGGAGTTATATTTTGGAGTTATATTTTGGATGGACAAATAGTACTATAAACCCAAAGTATACACATTATGTCAAACAATAATATAAAAAAAATTTAAATAAACACAAAAATTTACTAAACAGAGGTGCAATGAATCTTTCAAGCCACCACCCTTTTTTTCAAAGATTTTTTGCACTACATTACCCTAATTTTTAAAGAAAAAAAACAGAAGAAAATGGATGCGGAAGAAATTAGGTTAGAGAAGAGATGAAAATGGAAGAAGTTAAGCAAGAAGAATAATAAGTTTCAAAATAATTTTTCATTTAATGGCAACAGAAAATATACAAAAGGACTAAAGGAGTACAAAAAAATAAAATCTTGTCATAATTACTGACTTTAATATCATGTTCTTAAGTTTCAGTGTGAGCCATAAAAGATATGTTTGGAAAATATCATGTTCTAAAGTTTCTGTGTGAAACATAAAAGATAGGCTTGGAAGGATATAATGAAAAAATGAAACAAAAAACAAAAATTTAGAATTAAACTTTTTAGTTGAAAATGTAAGGATTTAAACAATGATATAGTACAAATTTCAGGGTCTAAATACTAATTAGTACATTTCTTTTTGTCGCTTTTTTTTTCTTTTGTATTTGTTGGGTTCGGTGAGTCTGCCAGCCTCTCTCTCTCCTCTCTCTCTCTCTCCTCCCACACCTCTCTTTTTCATTCTTCTTCATTCTCTCTCTCTCTCTGCTAATTAGATCCAAATTAACACTCAGAAGAACAAAGTCTCATTTCTTTTCCTGATAAATTTGTTTGGTAACACCTTATCACCATTCTCTTGCAATTTTTCTTTCTTTTCGTTTTTGTAAATTTCAGCTTTGGATGGTTGTCAAGATCGTGTCTTTCTGTTGATTGAAAGCAATTCTTGATCACTTTGTTGGAAACAACACTAATCATCAGCTGGAACCATGGATAAAGTGAGGATTTTTCTTGGAGAATATGTTTCAAAATCCAATCTTTCTTTTTTATGCCAAAAGATCCTTCTTTCCTGTTCTCTCTAAAGCTTCTGCATTTTTCCTCATAATTAAAGTTTTTAATGCATCTATTGTTACCATTGTATGGTTTGTTAGATTGCGTCTTTCTGTTGATTGGAAGCAATTATTGATCTGATCTGTGGAAGCAAACACTAATTGCATCAGCTGTAGCCATGGATAAATTGTACAGATTATTTTTTTTCTTGGAAAAAAAAAAAAGCTTCAAAATTCGATCTTTTTTTATATGTGAAAGATTCATTTTTTTTCATGGGTTTCCTCTTGGTCTCTCTATCTTTTACTATTTAAAAGAATATTAAAGTTTCTAGTGAACCCCTTACTATCATTATATGGTTAGTTAGACTGTCTTTCTGTTGATCGGAAACAATTTTGTGGATTGTCTTTGTCGGAAATAACACTAATTCCATCAGCTGGAATATGGATTAAATTCAACAGATGAATTCTTTTCTAGGAAAAAAATGTTCCAAAATTTCAATCTTTCCCTTCTTTTTTAATCAATTTTGCTTCATGGGTTCCATCTTGGTCTCTCTATTTTTGATATTTTCTTTATGGTTGGAAGTTCTAGTCCATCCATTGCCATCATTGTATGGTTATTTATATTACTTTTTTATGATGATTCTCTGCGGAAATCATGGATAAATTCAACAGATGAGGCCTTTTCAAGGAATTTTATTATTATTATTAAAAACGACATCTTTATTTACTTTTATGTGAGAGCTTCAATTTTTTTGCTTGATGGGTTCATCTTGGTCTCCTTAAAACCTCTGTTTAGTTCTTCTTTTTGTTTTGTTTTGTTTTTTTCTTCTTTTCTTTATAGGAATGAATTGTTTTGCGCACCCATTGGTAAAAGAAGCAATCTTTATTGTGTCTTTTCTACAAGCAACCATCTCCTTTTCAATGTCTTTGGGAAATTTCATCATTTCATCACATGAGCTTCCAGTTCTACATTGAATTGCTTTCCTTCATTGTAAATTTTGGACTCTTGAATTAGGTTTCCTCTGTTAATGAAAAGAGAGATGTTTTTGTTTTTGTTTTTTACTATTCTTTTCTTGTTTTGTCCAAAATTGCATCAATCCACACCACATGAATCCTTCCCCTTTCTAGTCTTGCATATGGGGTTGCATATAAATTTCTTCCTGTTCTTGGGCCTATGTTCATTGACTGCATCTCAGTTGGGTCATTTCTTTGCTCTTTTTATCGGCTTATTTCTCCATTGTCCTTCCTCTCTTGATCTTGATTACTTTTTTTCTTGATCTCTAGTAACAGTTGGTCTTGCTTCTTTTTTACTACTTCTTGATGTTTACTCTTCTAGCTTTCTTGATCTTGATTCTTACTCTCCCAATCTTCACTCTCCACTCTCTTCTAGGAATTTCTTCATTCTTTCTTATTGGGCCTATGGTTACAATTGTAATGCCTTCTTCGTATTCCATCCGCTTCGCAATCTCAGCTTGATCTGTATTCTTGAACAGGGCATCTCCATACCCGGTCGAAAATAAATGGCGGATTGCTGTGAATACAGAGCGTGGGAGGAACTGATCCCAGACGCCCTTGGCCTAATCTTCCGCAACCTCTCCCTGCAAGAAGTCCTCACAGTTGTACCAAGGGTTTGCAAATCCTGGGGCCGGGCGGTCTCTGGTCCTTACTGCTGGCAAGATATAGACATCGAGGAGTGGAGCCAAAGGTGCAAGCCAGAGCAGCTCGATCGCTTGGTTCGGGTGCTCGTCGCCAGGAGCAATGGTTCCTTCCGTAGGCTCGCGGTCTTCGGGCTTCCTGATGACAATCTCTTCTCCTTCGTCGCTGAGCAGTAAGTTTATTTCCCTTCGCATGGCATATCTTCGTATGTTTAGTGTATGCTTATTTCTTCAGTTTATTTGATTGCTTGAATTACTGAAACTGGATTTACTTGGTTACACATCAAGAACAAACTCATTTGTACTCTTTTGAATTTAAAATCCATACTTCATTTCACTAAGTGGCCTTTATATACTATGCATGCATTTCTTCGTGTTTTGCAATTTTATTTTTGTTTATTTAGAGCTTTAGAAACTTTAATTCAATTAAACTTGCCTTAGTTTTAAGGATTACACAACTCAAATATCACCAACTCCATCCGGTCGAAAGAGTATTCCCTTCCATAATGAATTTGCAATCCTTAGGCGACGTTTGGTTCACAGAATCAGGACCTTGGGAAAGGAAAGTCGTGTTTGGATGCCAAAGGAAATGAGCAGGAAAGGAAAATAATTCCTAAAGAACCGAAAATATGAGGGAAAATGGTTCCCCCACTCACCCCATGATTCACTTTCATACATCCAATTATTCACTTTCCTTTCCAATTTCTCTGACCTTTCCAAACACTGGAAAGAAAAATTAATGGGAATTGTAAGTTCCCAAAGGAAGAGAAAAGCAAAGAATTCCTTTCCTTTCCGCGAACCAAACGAGTTATTGTTGAAAGCAATTCCTGAACTTTGAAAATTGTGTCCTGCTCTTGTTAGCGTGTAGCATTTTTGTCGGGGGTCGCAATTTATTAGAAAATGATACTTATGACATAATAGGAAGGTAGTCATAATGATGAAGGGTTTTTAGTATGCCTGAGCCATTATGATTTTTCTAGGACCTATCAGAACTTAATTGAGACGACTTCTCTTTGAGGTTTGTCACTACTTCTAGGTGAGAACTGGTTGTTTCCTTTTCCGGTGTCTTTAGCTGGCTATATGGTCCTGTAAAATGTTCGTGTATCAAATGTTCAACCTCTTCATCAATTACTGTCGGATCACGTAAATTCTAAAGCTCAGATTAATTAGGTGTCACAAATCTAAGATATAGAGCAATCTTATAGGTTATATTCGTCCTTAATCTCTCTTTCATTTTATGTTTTCTGACCTATATTTTATTAGAAGGGAAAACTCAGACAATATTTAACGATATTTGCAGTCCGAGCTCAATGTGTTTGAGCCAGAAGTAGAAACTTGCTTGAGAACACTGAGTTGTTGCTTCTCCTTGACTTTATAACAAGATTCAGAGATTATTTAATGGTCATTTGTACATAACAATTTTAGTGGCAGAGTGATGTAAGATTTTTGCAGTGAACTAATACTTCAAATTTTATGTGATAATTATTGCTCTAAAGTATATTTTTCCTATTCAACCGGATTTTGTATTTTTAGTGCTGGTTCCCTTCAGACGATGGTGCTACCAAGGAGCAACATAAGTGATTCCATCGTAGAACAAGTCTCAGCTCGGCTCTCCAACCTCACCTTCCTGGATGTGAGCTACTGCAAACAGATTGGCCCACGAGCCCTCAAGGCATTTGGAAATAACTGCAAATCCCTCGCTGGCCTGCGTCGGACAATGCACCCGTTGGAGGTTGCAGACGAGACCAGCCAGGACGATGAGGCCTTTGCTATTGCGTCCACCATGCCAAAGCTGCGACACCTCGAGGTGGCCTACCTCCTGCTCACGACCCATGGGGTCCTCGAGATCCTCTCACAGTGCAAGGTGCTCGACTTCTTGGACGTGCGAGGTTGTTGGGAAGTGAAACTCGACGAGAGGCTTCTCCAGGAAAAGCATGCCAACCTAAAGGTGCTGGGGCCTCATGTTGTGGATTCCTACGAGGGGAGTTTCTGGGACGACTACTCGGATTATTCAGATTCGTCTTCTGTGTATTCTTGGGAGTTCATGGAGGACGAGGTCGAAGTCTATGAGGCGGGGAGCGACGACGATGGTGATATTTGGGGCGATGACCGAGCACTGGAGGGGCTGGAAGTCAGGTTCTACGGGGGTGGGTTCAATCAAGCATTTTCTGGGTTTCGTTGGCCAGCATCTCCGTGACGGTTGGAAGTTCTCCGCGAGGTTGTGTTGCTGTTGTTGCGGACGAAAACGAGTAGTTATAGTTTGTGCATGCTGCTTGTAATGCTTCCTGCTTCTTTCTAGAACCTTCAAATCTGTTACTTATGAATTATGTTGTAGCTTTGGAGTGGGTAATGTACTATTTGCAAAGAATGTGTGTGAATGTAAACTTGATAAGTTTACATGAAGCATGTTTCCTTTATGGGTTTTATATTTTCTTCCCCTGGCTGTCTCGAGAACTTGAAGGATTGATAATATAGAAGGATTGATAATATAGCTGAAAGTGCAGCTTCCTGGAAAGCTTTTATATGTATAGTAAGAGCCTTGTACTTGATTTTCCTTCAAAGCATACATAGACTGGTTCGATCGATGCTGTTATGTTGCTATTGTCAATTTGGCCAAAACAAGTTTAACTTGATTTGGTTTTGATTTGTTACATATTTCCATTGTATTATTTTGAGTGCTCCTTTATGTCTTAAATATATGCTGTGCTTCTGCAGTTGTGGCTGTTCCTTTTTCAGAGTTCTGAGAGTAATGTAAGTATAAGTCCCTACAACAATGCTATGGGCCAGAAATGAATGAGATAACTATTAAGATCATATCACTGTATATGGATGAACAGATCTGTTGTTTCCAAAATCTGTGTACCAAATATGTTTTCTCTCCTATAAAAATGTATAGTTCTAGTGTCATGAGGTTTGTTGTGATTCAAATCGGCATCGGCATCATTGAGGATGTAAACGTCAAATCTTATCGTATCGTCATGTGCTTGTGCTTGTTCACCTGTGTCTTGACCTAAATAATTTAAGATCACACCAGCTGGGATGTCCAGGTTTTTTTTAGCTTTATTACATTTTTGGGGACCCACCCATATTATGGAATATAATCCCGAATCCAACCAGGATTAGTTTATTGGACAGCTTTAACTAAAAATAAATCAACTAGAATACAGATTTGTACTGGCTTGCACTTGGACCACATGGCTAATACTGATCATTAGACTGTTAGTGACCTTTCCTTTGTTACAAGAAGATTTTTCCGACAGACGGACTGGTCATGTGAGCAGGCCCACGAGCAGAAGGCCTTAAAAAATTTACGAATTGGGGACCAATCCCCCTTATATTATTCAAAATATTCTGTGGGAGGCAACAAAGGGTTAAAGAGCAAGGTTCTTTCTTTGTGGATGAGACAAGAGGCTAATGGTGAGACTATTCACTCTTTTTCACAAATCGTATCACGTTCTTTGCCTGAAAGATGGGACACGTGCGATCAAGTTGAATCGTGTGTACATGCACCACACATCTAGCACATAGTTTACTTATTTTATACCAGAGGTGAACATAGCGTCCTTATTATGGGAAGGGCCCATTGCCCCACTTATCCTCTGCAGAAACATCTGGCAAAGCATATGAATACCTTGGTGGCATCTACTTCCAATGGCATATTGTATACTTGTACTCAAATGTTCCAGTCTACACTCCTCTTTCTGCACAATCAATTCTTCACTTATTGCCAATCAGAACAAGAACGTCGCAATCAATGCCAGGGTTTATAGCTACAATGATGTAACAATCAGGCCAGCATTACATGTACAATTATAAAAACTCTGCAAACATATTTGACAAAATTGGAAACAAAATCTAGGATCATGACAAGAACAAGCTTATGTTTAGGCCGCCCATTTCTATTGCATACCTTAGACAAATATTATCTGTTCTAGACAGCAGTTTCCTCCGCATTACCACTCAGTAATAAGAAATTCACATAAATCACATAAAACTTATTTATTAGAACAGCCTACCAGTGAAGAAAGTCAATAAAATTCACATAAATCACATAAAACTTATTTATTAGAAGTAGAGCAGCCTACGAGTGAAGAAAGTCAATAAAGCATCCAAAATTATGGTTGAGATGCATTTGTCCAACTTTTACCTGAGAAAAAGTAGTCTTCTTTTGACCTGGAATCACTCTTGACATATGAAGCAGTAGATAGTCAAAGTAGCATCTCTGTAAGTCATTTGATTCAGACGCACAACATTGAACTGAAGAGAGTCGGGTCCTATGGTTTCATACCAGATCTACAGATCCACAAGCAGCCAAATAAATTTAACCACGAACTCTTTGATAAGACACTTATCACATCTTTCTTAAAACATAGATACCTGATTTAAAACATCATGAACTACAGCAATTTCACTTATTTTGCTACTTTCATCATTAGCATTCCTTTTCAACAACCAACAACAAGAACCACCCACCAGCACCACCACCACCATCTCCTATCTAACATTTCCAAAGGTCGTATCCTTTTCACGGTCTCAATCTGAGTTCTTGATCTACCCCTAACTCCAGCAACTTCTTTTACTTTCATCATGTATTTCTTTACAAGATAAAAGCCGATAAGTTGTGGTCATTGACTGTCACCAACTATTTGTAGACGAAAGGACTCCTCGTCCATAATGACAGTAGGGATATTCCATGTTCCGAAGGAATTATCCGATTTTGTACCCCCTAAAAACATCAAACATGAACTATCTTTACAAGGAAACATTTTATAAGACGCACACTGAACTATTTGTACTATAGATAAATGGGATTTTACCTTCTACAGTTGCTTCTTCACATCTTCTCGAGTATCTCGAGGACAATTCAGGATCCAAAGCCTTTGAGAGATGCTCGTACTTCTCTTCAGCCTCTGTGATGCATTTAGCCTGAAAGGAATGAAGAGTAAAACAAGTAGACAAATACAAAAGAGGTTAATCTCGTCATTGTTATCGTCGTTATTATCACCCAAGCTTTCTCCCATCAGGATGGGGTTGGCTATATGACCGGATGTCAACCTGGCACAACCGGTTGTTCCGGTGCCAAATTCAAAGCCAAGATAGGTATGAACACAAAATTTCATTCCCAAAAAGTACTAATCTCATATATATATATATATATATATATATATATATATTAAAGGACTTGTAAGTAGCAATCGGCCTGACATAAAACAGAAAAAAAAAAAGATCAAGAAGCTTAAACAAATAAACTAGAGATATGCAATCACTGCTACACTGGGAATGGATTACAGATACATAAATATCCTCTTTCTGCATTGTGTTTGATAAGTTGATATATCAACCACCCCGCTACTTTCAGATGCTTCATGTCACAATTTTGGCACAGAGCGAATCTTTCACACATAGGAAACACTTGACACATGATTAATTTATAAATATAGCTCCAGCATTGTTGGTTAGATAATGGCTTCTAACAGCTTCCTCCAAGTAGTGCACTAACGTTCAAATTGGTGTGGAAGACTATGCAACAACAGGCTAACAGCGTATTATTTGTAGACTGAAGGAACCACCGTCTCTGCCAACATCAAACCCTTCCTCTCACAGGATTCTTGTAGATATATTTCTTTGTACTTTCTATTGGTTATAAAAAACTAATTTTAGCGAAAACTATATACTTACACATGCACATGCAAATATATAATTGAATGAGAATACTAAATTAGTTTAAATTAGATAGAGAACTATAAATTTAAATTTTTGTGGTTGTTATATGCAAATAGCAACGAAGAGGGGCAAGGAAACTGTCCAAGACTATGTTACCTGGAATCGGATACGGGTGTCAGGTACGGGTACATATCCAAGAGTCAGGTCCTTCAAACTCATAATTGAAGGACACACGGACTCGGCTAAGAAGGATCCAAATTTTGGATATGGGTACGGGGATATGACTAAGTTTCATAGAAAGACAACCTGTAAACTTTACTGACTAGTTGGATAAGTCCCTAAGGGACTGTCCCTTCAGCTCCCCTACAACTTTACTACTAGTCTATCATATTAAAATAAACTATCTACATCACTACCACATTAAAATAAACTATCTACTTTACTATCAATCTCCCAATTGTCACCATGAAGGATCCGATTCTCACCATGGAGGATCGAATACGGATTCCATACCCATACTCATGTCCTATCGGGTCGACATGGATACTTCTCCTTAAAGTGGAGAGTCCGGTAACATAGATCCAAGATATGCTGTATTTCTCAAAATCACTCAATAACAATTTAAAAAGTCCATATTCTCATAGCTTTCTTTGCACAAACAAAGCAATGGTAACAGTGGACACCATTAATTTCTTACTATTTTCTCTTTAAACTATCATGAAATGGAATCAAGATCACTGAACTCACCAACATATTTGGTGCTTTTGAAGCACCGTATACTCCGACAAACATTCTCAATACGTTGAAACTGTTTTCCATGACATCTTCCTGTATCAAGATAGAGATGAGACAACATCCCAAATTTACATCAGCTTTAGTTATAACATTTTTTTCAAGCTAGTATGACTTCGATTCTTCTTACAAATAAAACCCACCTCATAATCATACCTGCAGCACAATTCCACTGTCATTGATTAGGAACTCTTGTATACCATCAAAAAACATCCGTAAATGTAAAATGAATCAAAATATTAGTCAATGGCAGTGCTATTAACAATAACCTTAAACTATCTAAACTATGTGTTCATATGTATGCATGCGATGTATTCTCATAATCATATCAATATGTCGGAAAATATATACATTTCACAAGACATACAAATCAATCAATAAAATAATAAACCAAAATGATGGTTAGAAACTAACAATGATAGTCCATAAGTTAGGGATGTCTGGAATATCAAATATCAATCAAGTATAATGCTATTTAGAAAGACAGGTCATACTTGTGCATGTTATACAAAATTTATTGCAAGTCATAATGATGACAATGATATATAGTAACAGTAATACAACTAAATAATAATAATAATAATAACATCAATCGGGGACGGACCCAAGATTTTGTAGGGGAGGGTCTGTGTGTGTGTGTGTGTGTGTGGGTGGGTGGGGGGGGTGGGGGGGGGAAGGGGCAAGGTTACATGGCAAAAATAAATAAAATAAAACAATATATTTTGTTGATAGGCTTTACAGAAGTAACAAAACCTACTGAACTATAGGTATACTCATAAGCAATAAACTAAATAATATATGCTTAATGACTAAAACCCATTTATGAACAAGACGGTACATAAATTGTCTTCAACCAACATGAACCAAAGGAAACACATTTTGAAGGAAAAAAAAACAATTACCAAGTCGACCGCGTGAGAATGTCTTTGAATTTGACATGCCTACTAATGAAGAAAACGGTGAGCCAATGCTGTTGAGAGACCATAGACTGAGATGTAGAGAGAGTTAGAGAGGAGATATGTAGAGACATATTTTGGGGTGGGAACCATGGTTTTCTTGTTTATTATTGGACAAATGAGTTAATTGCTAGGGTTTCACCAAGTAGACTAAATAAAAACCACAAAAGTAGTCTAATATACCTTAAGTTTTGGCTAAGCCCAATGATATGGAAGTCAAGTAATATTAAATTTTTGGGTGTGCCAATGATCGGGATCGATTCAAGTATTAAAGGAAGGATGACATTTTACAACTTAATTTTTAGGTGGATGATTGATTGGGATCCAGTTAACTATTTAAGAAAGGTTCAGAGTTTTATTAGAGCTTAAATCTGGGTAGGCCAAGAACATAAGTATATAAGAACATTTTGAGGATTTTTTGGGGGACCATGACTCCCATTGGTGTCCCCTGACATTAGTACACGTAATAATAATAATAGTACTAAAAGTAATAATTATATATAAATCAAATTTAAATATTAGCAAACAACAATAGTAATGGGGAAAAAAGAAGCCAGCTACTTACAAGTCATCTGCTACCTCAACTAGGAATTCAGATATCGATAGAAATTCCATATGCAAGTCGTTGACCTTTAAAACAAATTGGAAAACAGGATGTTATTATAAATTTATATCCTGAGGCACAAGGAACAGTACCAATGCATTCACATACTGTCATGATAGTATGCATGAGCTAGAGAAATATTATTCCATGAATAGATAATATGCATTAACTAGAGAGTTCAATAGGAAATTGTACATTTTGATAGAGTAAAGACTTCCAAAAAGAACAAGTATCCAAATGAAATAAGACAATTCATCTGCTAATGAACAATAAATCAGAGAAGCCAAAAACTTTCCATTAAAGATATTTATGATGTAAACAGATCTATCAAATGCCAAATAGGTGCACACTGACATCATGTATATCTGACTTAATGTTAGTGACATTTTAAATAATATATGAAATAAGACCATTCATCTACCGAGTCCCATTCTCTAAAACCACTTCTATTAATATTTAATGTATTTAACATTTCGTCGACGTTTTTGATGCTTCAGTTAGAGGTATAATATCTACATAATTAACTAAATAATTATACCATAGTTGCTTATTTTCATGAAGATAATGGACTGCTTTCATTGCTACACCAATAATCATAAAATGTGGTATAATCCTTCTGATGTCAGTAATCAAATGAAAAAAAATATATATATGAAAACCTTTGAGCATGACAAAAGTTGAGAATGATAAGGTTGAATTATGATTCATCAATGAAAAACCTTGTAAACAATAACGTCATAAATCTTGAGCATACTGTGACAAAACGTACGCTTTTTAAGAAGCATTTACCTCTTGACCTCTCAGCTGATACAACAAAAGGTTTAAAACTCGATAGTCAAAGGATTTCAGATGAATAGCTCTCATCACATCTTCAATTAGAATCTGCATAACAGAAAGGATGCATTAAATGTCAAGATGGATTTCTCTTATTATACAAGGTAAAGCACCAAAACATTTACAGCGTACATAACAGTTTGAGCTAGAAAAATGGTAACATTTAAGAACTATTTGCTGAACCAGAAAAAGACATCAGAGTAAGAAGCAACAACAACAACAACAAAGTCTTTATCCACAACAAAAGCTAGCACATAAGCCTTATTCCATCTGTTTGGGACTGTTTTTGTTGGTCTAGTTGGGACTCATTGAAGTTAGTGAACATTCTGAAACACTTGCCAACCATAGAATCAATCCTTCAACCAGTTGCTGGAATAGCTTTTAAAACTCTTATGTTAAACAAGAACATTGCCGTAATAAAATAGGATCAATGTAGAACCCTGAAGAATTAGCCAACAAATACCATCTACTATTCATTCTGATTAACCCTCCGGTACCTTAGATCTATCTGGAAAAATATGAAGCAAAGGATGGTTGTAAAAAGAAATAAGAGATGGGGGAAGGGAGGGAAGGGAAGAGAGATAATGGTCTTTGAGAGCCTAATCGTTATAAACATCCGACAAGATAATAACCCTCGAAAGGACCAGCAAGGACTCTACTGTGTATACAAATGTATCAAATACTGTTGATTGGAACAATAACATTCAGTTATACTTGAAAATAGTAACCGTCTACAATGGAGTACTCACTTCGGCAAAGGTGGTTTCTGATCTATCAATACAGATTCAAAGACAATTTTGGATTCTTTCAACATACTCCCCCGTCAAATTATGTCAACATTATTCCCAACAACATCCTCATTCTTATGATGAAAATCGGTTGCTGCATGTCTACCTTATGAACATATTAGCCATTGCTGAATTTGCAGGAATGCTGATTTTTTTTTGATACAGTTTGGATTCATATCGAATGGTCAGGTGTCAAATATGATGCTGTACCTGATCGTTCAAATCAGACCTCCATTTCGGTACAACGAGGAGCAGTTTACTATGGTCAGTGGTGAGCATAATAGTAGGTTTTAGACGTTCTAACTTAGGAGTTTTATTAAAACTCCAGCTACAATTAACAAAATCAATATCCTGCCTGTTGCTTAACTGATAAATGTCTGCTAGCATAATAATCTATCTCCTCAAAGTTTTAAATCATGTCAACCACATCAGTTAAAGAAGGGTGAGCTTAAGTACCTCCTTTTTCCTCCTTAGTGCATGACAAAGCTTTCTTTCAAGTTCCCAATACTCAACCCCAGAATCCAATTCAGTTCTTATCCTATATAAAATTGGCAATATGAAGACTGGCAATATGAAGACGCAAGAGAAGATAATTCATAGTAGGTTGCTGCATAGTTGGATAGTCAAAGGATGGACAACGTGTCAGACCTCGCTGTCAGTAGACCCTGACTCTGGAGAAGATGAACAAGTGGATCAAATGGATCCAGATCAGAAGTTTCATGGCAATTTCCTGTAACAGTTTCATTAGCTACCTGCATCAGGTGGATAAATCTGGCCAGTTACACAATCTACTAAAACTGAAATTAGTAAAGAGAATAAGACACACCTTCCAAATAAATAATACATCAGACTAATTCGCACTTACCCCACTGTATTTTTTTAAATAAGTAGCACTATGTTTTGGAGAAATTTTCTCCTTACATTGCAACTGTAAATCCTTTTCGTTCATAGTATCTAGCTGTCATAAAATAAAATAAAATAAGTTCTCCAGAAAGGGGATAAAGACTTTTAACAACCTCTCACCAAACTGATACCTGATAGATGTAGCTCTCCGTAAAATACAGCATTGGAAGGAATTTAAATATCAACCGGGGATCTTTCACATCCATCCCGTGGAACATAAAGTAAGACCTGCACTGTATTCTAACAAACATACTCATAAACTTGGAAGTATTACTATAAAATATTTCATCGCCAATCATTGAATGGATAGTAGCATATATAACGTCTTCAACACCATAAACTTGGATAAGAAACTATACCTAGTTACAAGCTGATTTACTTCCTAAAAACAATGGAAAGGAAGAGCACACAACTATTAGTTATGTGCACATGTGTATGTAATAAATCTATAACTTAATGGGTTTATATTACCAAAGTGACATAAGAACAAATTATGACAGCTTCTAAATGCAATTTATACTCAAGAAAGAAAGAAAACAAATATCATGGGATTCACAAGCTTATGAGATTCAATTTACCGAATATTATAATTAATAACGATTTATCACATCTAGCAAACAAAAATTCATCAAAATACCATAGGATTCCCCAAAACATCAACCAAAATTCTCGTCAATTACAACGTGTGAATTGAATCCCTATACACTCATCACAAACCCCGAGTTCTTACAGTGATTAGAGACTATTCTCACATGACCTGATCAATCCTTTATAAGTGTCAGCTTCAAATTCTTGATTTTAGAAGAAAATGTACGATTTGAAAGGGTTGTGGTTTAATAATTATTAGGGGAATTCAGGTTCAGGTTCATATTCAGAACATTTAGAGTTGGATGGAAATATGGACTAAAGTTCAGAAAGAGTTTGGAACATGTGTTAACTGTTGGTTGGTCAAGTATGTATGATGTGATGGAGATAGATTTTGATGGGGGGAAGATTTCACACCCTACAATTTGGTGTTCCGCATAATTGCATCATACCACTGAGCGAAGAGAGAATATCATGCAACTCAACCAAGACCAGAGTTCTCATTATTGGGGATACTCAAATGCCGCAGTAGAAACTTAAGAATTAAGAGGACGGATAAAATAATGTTCGCTGACGTCTAGGATCAGTCAACTGATTGACAGTTTTACTATTGTGAGTGGAAGTTTCTGGACACTCCAACCAGTTGATACAGCAGTTAACTAGGTTGGGATTTGGTGACTGTATATCAACTCTAAGTGCATCACCACCTGCTCCCAATGCCTCGAATAATTGCTTATCCCCATTACAAAACATGACCATAAGAAACATATAACTAAGAAGAAATCTCCAGTAGTAAACACTTTTCTCGAAGCATGAATAAGTTGAGCAGACACTACAAGAAGAAATTGTAATGGGGCAGTTCTACATAAACAACTAAATATAGTTATATACTTACTACTTGTGAGTGGGAAAACCTCAATAGAAATAGAACTCATCAATGCATGTATCAGATTCAGGCCTTATATAGGTCAAGGCCTTGTTCTAGGAGTCAATGATGGGCAAGTCTTGTCATCTCTATACGTCAATGCTGGTGTGGCAAGTGTTTCACGTTCCAAGCTTAGTGTTAAGTGTATCTTAAACAATTATGTAACGAAAATGTTAACCTTCTGTATATCGGATGCATGTGGACCTCGAAACATATAACTTCACTCAATTTATGTCAAAGTTGGAAACATGTAAGCACTGTATGTAAATAAACATCCAAAAGAATAGGCTGACAAACTACTTACAAAATCCTCAAGGGTAGAATTTGCTCTTTGCATTGCATCAAATTCAATAGTAGCTGTGTTGTCAAATCTAGCTTCTGGTAGATGGGGAAGTGATTTCTTTTCAAGATACAACTTAGAAGGAACTTCAGTGGCAATCTTTAGACAATCTGCAGTTCCAACAGTTTCTTCTCCTTCAGATGCTAATAAAATGAAAGGTGTGTAAGGTCGAAGAAAAGATCAACAATCCATAAGTGTCAGGCAAGTTCTCAGTGTCACAAGAGGAATGGAACACCTTGAAGCACATGTGAGGACTTAAAAGTGACAAGGAAAACGTAATAAAAGAAAAAGGATGACTGCTCAATTTGTTTGCTACATAGGACTGAAGGCAATGAAAAGCAACTTAATAACAAGAGTATAAATAAAGACCAACAACAGACCCTTGGTTTTCGTTTTAAAAATTGCTAAGCAACTTCAGAGTAAAATCCGACGTCTATAGAAACAAGATGAAGTATCACATATTTGGCTTGCAAGCCTGACCCATCGTAAATACTATTGCATGCCTGGCCCATCGTAAATACTCATTCATGTGTTTGGTAAGTTATTTACTTTCTCTGAAAGGAAGAGACTGGACAGACAGGGAGTAGGAGACAAAATGTGTGGTGGGGAAGGGGTTCGAAAGAGCTTAGTCCAGTCTAATGTTTTATATGATGGGCTAAGCTCCTGGCAGCTTAGATTTGGTCTTACATTGATCAGCCTTGGAGTTCACTGAGATCAATGTCAACCTTAAGATAAGACCAAAATCAAGCTTAAGATAAGACCATAATTTATATTCTAGGAGCATGTAAATTGTAAAGTACTACAGTTTCGAACTTCGATAAAATATGTTTTTGTGTAGATTGACTAGAACCAAAGTGTCCTTGGGTTTGGCCTACATGGGTTGGTGTTACTCAAGACATTTAAGATTGGTCTTAACATTAAATCCTCAATAACCAAACATGGAAAATAGTTTAGCGTTGGCCAGTTCAGATATTGGTGCGCCCAAAACAATTCAGAATGCTGCCTGTCATAGTGTCATATGAGATTAGCATTTATACATATTCCAAATTCCCAACTTATCCACAATTCTCGAAATATAGACTTTGAAGCATTTAAAATACAATTGGACAAGAAATTCTGCATTCATGTTACAACCTTTCAAACACTTAATTACATATAAAAACACTTTTTTTCACCGGGGTTCATAAGATATGAATCTATGATCTCCTCGATGAAACACAGGGAATTTACCCACCGTCTATTCTCAAAAAACATTCATGAATCTATCATTTAGGCAAAACCAGATATATGAAGGGGTTAGCATGTATTTTTACATAAGGTTTGTCAAGTGCCTTCTTTTGGTGTGTTTGTAAGCAATTGTGTCTGATTTTATTCATATGACCTTGAAAAAGTTTTACTGCACTGTCTAAAGCTTACATGAAGGTAAAACGTGCAAAATACTTAACCATCGCTAGGAACAAGTATTTAAGGAATAGTTCTACAAGAAAAAGGCCTAATCAATTATCTAAGTAACATAATTGGGACTTGTATGCTATATATAAGTATCTTTGGTATGTTGGCAGGGTCAGTATGGTGGGGGGTGGTTGGGGTTTCGAAAGTACCTTAAACCAAAAAAATATTATTTCAAGAGGGGGGGGGGGGGGGGAATACCATAAATTAAAATTTAAAGGGACATTGAAGATTGAACTTGAGACCTCTTGGTTTAAACAATGTACACTTACCAACTAGACAACCACTTAATTATAATAAAATATTAAGTATATAATAAAATACATATCTATATATGGGAAACCGAAAACTCAGGGCGCCTAAGGTGGGTTCACCCCAGTGTAAAACCATATATTCAGGTTCAATAAGGGGTGTATAAGGTGTAAGCTGTGTAATGTTTAAAATGGTAAAGTTTTCCTAATTTGTTGGATGGGTGATAGTGCAAAAAAGAATATTTTTTGAAGTCCTTAAGCTCCTAATTGTCAGTGAAAATTATATTCCTTTCTTGTAACAGCACACAGATCTTCCACCATGAAGAAGAAAAACTTTGCACTATAATATAAGGAGTTGGATGATGCCTGGCATGTTTAACTCTGTAATGTTTGGACAGCTTCTTTTTTATCACCATCTCTTGTAGAAATATCATTTGTTGACAACAAATAAACATGAAGAACAAAAGTAGAGCAAGGCAATCATATCAAGTGTGATATAAGGTTAGTGGTCTAACTTGGACATGACACTGGAGGAAGGTCCGTACTACTGACATAACATTTTAATCCACTCATAACTGGAGTATGTTTAGATACATAGGGTGGTAGGGCTTCTTCAAGAACTGCAGAAGATATCTGTTACAAGGAAGCACCACACTTAATAAGCTTACGATTTTTTTTTTCGTTAGACCAAAACAGAGCAGGCAGATAGATCTAACAGCTAGGCTCACCTTATTTAGAAACTCAGAAATAAGATCACACCTCTGCTGCATGTTGAGAATGTCACATGGTTGAACCTATATATAAGCATCTTGTCAATTTGTCTGAAATTATGGAACCAAAAGAAGAAAAGAATCTAGATGGATGATTTATTAACACTTGAGTAAGAACATGTCTAATATAATGGCATATAACCAAAGAAGCACGGACACTCCAAAATTCACGTCGTGCACATGTTGTGTTGGACACACGTATCGGACACGCCACGACACTCTGAATACACTGGGACACACCAAAATAGGTGCCTAATACGTTGTCTGAAATGTGTCATGTTGAATCCCGGTCTATACAACATAGCATATAACTTACTATGTAAAAAGATAAAGTATATATGAATCTTACCAACTTACTAAGATGCCAAGTTTACTTACTAGGATTTCATAATGCACCATACATCTTACAGTATCCTATCAGGAGCTCTCTTGAGTACAAAGCACTTTTGGGCAAGATGTCATAATTAGATACATGCGTATATGTGTGCATATATATATGGGGCATGTCTGTGAGTGTGCATGTAGGTACATGCGTGTTTATCCTACCAGGAGCTCTCTTGAGCACAAAGCAATTTTGGGCAAGATGTCATAACTAGATACATGCGTACGTGTGCATATGGGGCATGTATGTGAGTGTGCACATAGGCACATGCGTGTTTATCGGGCATGAAAGATTGTTTATTTCTTAACTTTCCACAAGAGGAAAAAAATAGTTTGCTTAAAAATATATGCCTCTAAGAAAGCCTACTAAACCAGGAGACAAAAGGTTAATTTATTATGGAAAAGCTTTAATTGAGTATTGATAATTTCTGTCCCAACACAAATAATAGATAATTGTAAGGAAAAAAAATGGCTGAAGCCTAAGCACCAATGGATAGTTTACATTCCCCACCCCCAAACACCAGCAGCGGCAGCAGACACACACACAACTCACAGAAACATGTGATGAGAAGACTTACTCCATCAAACTCAGTTAAATGCAGATAGCTCCTCTCATGACAAATCAAGTTTAAGCAAACAATGTTAGAGGTTATTTCTTATACCATTCAAGTGCTCCAGGAAAGCCCTTGAACTACTAAAAAAGGTCCATAGGAGGATGAATTACAATGTTTGTCATCTCTCTTTATTCTCCCTGCCACCTTTGACTGCCTAGGCAAGTACGGTTTTCCCTTCGCGAGGTTGGGATTGACCTGGCAGGGATGCCACGCTTGGGGTTCCACTTTTGAACAAGTCTAATACGAGAAGAGGGAGGGTGTGATTTGCTGTATCTATATATGATCACTCCCGCAAGATCTGTAAGGAAGAGGTAACTGTATAGTCTGTGTGCCCCTAAGAAACATGTAACCACCGGTTTGACTGCAAAACCAAGGGACACATGTCTATTGCACTGTCAAATTTACGTAGATTTCCAAGATTACCGATAGGAAATCCTGTGTCCTTAGAATAATAAGAAGCTTGTTATTACTCCTGCACTACTCTCATGACTCCGGTAGCACAATTACTTCCCATATTCATTCCTTGACCCCTATATCCACCTGTGGATAACGGAAATATGGAGTGTTGTCCATTGACACGACCTACCGCCACTTCGTTCACAAAACCTGCAACAACCAGAGGATGTTGCCCACCACTATACATGAAGGATTACGTAAGAACCGGTCTACATGTTAACTACTAATTACCATGGGAACAGGGCTCTCCCCACAATCCCAATCCCCATAATTCCAAGTTGAATGTCCCATGAAGATAGAATACTAATAAAAAAATTCTTACTACTCTCATAACTCCAGTAGCACATACTTCCCAGAGTCATTCCTTTGACCCCTATATTCACCACTTGGTATGTAATATGGAGTCTTTATTCATTGATACGACCTATCACCACTTTGTCCACGGAACCTGCAACAACCGGAGCTTGATGCCAACCATTACACATGAACGATTACGTGTGAACCAGTCTACACATTAACTACCAAGAGAACAAGGGTTCTCCCCATAATCCCACATTGCACATCCCAAGTAGATAGCTGTTTTAGTTATATTTCATCGCCTATAGATAGGTATTGCTAGTCCAGGGGCGGACCCACACTAGGCCGCGGGGAGGGGGGGGGGAGCCCCTCCCCCCTCTCTAAAAAAAAATTCTAGGTCCGTCCATGTTATAGTGGTAGCTAGAGTTAATATTTTTCGATCACTTATTTTCCCATCATCTAATCTCTCCACTTTTCGAAGAGGACCTGGCCTCAAACTCAAGAAATCCATTGTTGAAACATCCATTTCCTCTATTCACTCCACAGATTACTACCCTGTCATTCATGGTTTTCCTGATTACTTTCCCAAGCACTCTTCACCTCGAGGGCTGTTTGGTGGGCTATAAATGGAAATACATGCAACATTTGTTGCACCATGTATACCAATTCCAATGCTTGGTTTGATGTAAATGGTAGAATTGGTACAACAAATGTTGCATCACTTCCTCCAACTACCGTAACATATGTTGCAGTCAAAATGGTTGCAACGCCGCTTACCCCAACATTTGCAACACCATACATCATTTTCAATGATTATATTTTCTTCAATGTCATAAAGACAACCAGACAATGGGTTTTCATTTAGAGCAACAAAAGTTGTAAGCATACACACAAAACAACAGATTTGTAAATCCCCCGACATCATTTACACCCGACCAAACAGTGGATTTGCAACAACAAATATTAAATGCAACATATGTTGCATGCGATTTCTATTTACGGGCAACCAAACAACCCCTTAGTTGGCCCCAATGTTGAGTGGGATTTCTATTTACGCATCATGCTCGGCCGCATGCCATGACAGTAACCGACGGTTCTTCCCATTTGACCCCCTGAACTTTGACTCGTGCCAAATGTACCGTGCACGATACTTCCCCCCTTTTAATGTATTCCCACGCCTATGCAACCGCAAGTTTTCCCCTCGCGATCAGCTATACTCACACCATTTTCTGTATATGACCTGGAGCTATTGCCTCTCGATTGTCACAATTGGCCCACAGTAACCACTAACCAGCATCCTTAACTTGTCAATTTGCTATCGGCAGTCGGTACTCATGGTGGTTGTTTCTTCCCTAACTCAGTCATCTATTACATGATGAAGCGTGCAGCCCACAATAGCGAAGCGGGAAAGACACAGATACGGCACCAATTTCGGTGTGTCCTATTTAAGAGTAGTGTCTGGTGTCCGACACTGCGACACAGACACAATACTTTTTTTTTTAGTGCCCGTGCACAACAAATTATGAAGAATTCAATAGAACTAACCTAAAAATTCATGGCGAGAGAGAGAGAGTACCAAGAAGAGGAGGAAATTGGCGAGGAAGCGGTCGGAGTTTTGGTGGGAGGTGGAGAGTCCTCGAGCTTCCATCAGCGACAGCATTCTTTGGACTCCCTCCAGCTTTCGCAAATCATCCATTTCTTTCCCCCGGTCAGAAAAGAGAGAAAAAAAAGGTAAAAAAACGAAAAAGTAAAGGAAAAGTAGTCTTCTATGTGTCCGGTGCAGCGGGAGAGCCCAAAAGCCCATGACTATGGACTTTCCCGACAAATATTTAGCCCAAAATGGCACCGATCCCTTATGGAGAAAACTTTGATACAGAAGAAGGTATCAAAGTTTTGATACCTCATTTATATGATAAGTGGACCCCTCTCTTAATTAGTAAAATATGTGGACATAAAATTTAAGAATGGACCCACTTGTCATACAAAGAATGTATCAAAACTTTGATATCTCATTTTGTATCAAAGTTTTACTTGATCCCTTCTTGCTTCTATCAAATTTCCTTTTAAAATTATAAAATTCTGATATTAAGTAAGTTAAAAATCTTATCTAACTAAACATATATTCAAAATTCTTAAAATATACACAATTTTAATTTAAATATATACAAATTATATTTAAATTATTTTAATATTATCTTTAGTATTATCTTTTATATACACATTGTCCAAATAGTGCCTGAGGAATATCATGGTCGCCATTTTAGTGATCAATTTTTTTTTGTTAATTTGGTATCTAAGTTTTACATTTTGGTTTAAAGGGTGCATGAACTAAATTTCACTGGTATTTTGGATGAAAATCGTTAAAATGAACATGTGATGGTCACATGACTTATTTTTAGGATTATTTTTGTCATGACCAACCTATACGTCTATAATTGGTTAAGACACGTGACCATCGCATGTCCATTTTTATCGATTTCAATCAAAAAAATACCAACAAAATATAATTCAAGTACTCTTTAAACCAAAATGCAAAACTTATGTACCAAATTAATCCCAAAAAATGTTCGATCACCAAAACGGCAACCACTACATTCTTCAGGCACCATTAGAGTAATTAACTCTATTAAAAACTGTTGTCAAAATAAATAAAATAATAATATTTTTTTGTAAAATAATATCTTTCGTGCTGAGATATTGAAAACAATCAAATGGATATGTACTAATTGTGAAGATATAACATAAATGCCTTTGAAAGCAACCCTTTTATACTTCCAAAAACATACCACGACTAGAAACAGCTTCAAGAAAAAGAAAAAGTAAAAAAGCATGATAATCATTCAGTCCAGGTCTAGCAACTTATCCTCTTTCCTGATTTCAAGAGAGAGAGAACTTGGGCATTGATGATTTTCCTACGAATGTCTGGCTGCGGCTCCTGATTAAATCTGATATCGTCGGATCAGTTAACCACACTTTTTCAGAGTTATAAAAGGAAAAGAAAAGAGAGAGAGAAAGAACTATCATGTCCATCCCATATTACTAATGAAGTTTTATTCTCCAAAAAAAAATAAAAAATCTACAAATGCATTTCTCGAACCTTACATCTGACTTGTGGCTCATCCATTGACCTGTACTCTAGAGTGGAAAAAAGTATACATAAGAACTCAAATTGTAGGCTCTCTTGGTATTGGATCTGCACTGTCCTGCTGTTTGGGATTCCAGCTGTTTACTCTTCTTTCTGGAACTGAATTGGTCCCGTTTTTGTGTTGATCAATTTCAGCAGAACCATTTCGTCTGGCCTCTAACACTCTACCTGCCTTGCCAATTGCAAGAATCAGCTCTAGTTGCTTCTGTTGTTGCTCCTACAAATGCAATAGAAATTTAGGAATATAAAAAAAAAGATTATTGAGAGCCGAGCTCGAGCTCAGATTTCAAGTTTATCCGATTTCACTAACAAACAGAGCCACGCAAGGGTGCTAGGTCAAAGCTCGGGTCATTAACACCCCTAGACTGTGCAGTATATACTCTTATAAACCAATGCTCTTCATATGCTATGCCTCAGTCACCTCAAGAAAAGGAGGAAAAGAATAAGAAAGTCATTCTTGTCCGCATGCCTCAATTAATGCATAGTCTAACAAAAGCCAAAGTGCACACCCCTTGAACCAACATCCCCCCCCCCCCCCCCCCCCCCAAACCACACACACACACACAACAGGGAGGGGGTTTCTGTGACTTGACCCCTCGTCCTGCAAGCAAGACCTACTATTGCGCCAAGTGACTGTCTCAGGTTGCCTTAAGACGGAGTTTAAAACAGAACCTCCAATTTGACAGGAAAGTAATATTGCGTAAAGGAAATATGAGGCAAAAAAATCAGTTAGGGTGTGAAAGAACCAGGACCAATAAGCCTTATCGACCTAGGCAGATTGATCAGGTTGAAGCATGATTAATCACTTATAGTGGCACTATCACGGACAAAGGTGTGGTACTATGGTCCTAACAAATAAAAGATAGAAGTACAGCACCATCATTGAAGAGGTTTTGAAAGCTAAATCTGCAATCACAGCTGGGACTTGTGTCACATTACCAATTAGCAAAAATTGGGTTTGGATGCCAACCCTGTCATCGTTTAAAGTAGTCACACAACTTAGTCAATTAATAGGAGAAGGCCGACGAAATTTAGTGTACAACAACAAAGCCTTTATCCCAAATTTCTGGGATCGGCTGTTTGAATCCTTTTCTTCCATTCGGCTCTGTTAAGGTCCATGTCCTCTGTAAAGCTATATGTAAAGCTAACAAGATATATCTTTCTTTAACACTTCAAACCATGTTCGTCTAGGCCTGCCTCTAGTCCTAGCGGCTCCACTAACTCTTGCTCCTCCTTACGGGAGTGTAAGGAGCAAAAATTTATCTTTGTTGCACGTGTCCAAACAACTTAAGTCGATTCTCTCGCCTTGTCCTCAAATGGTGTCACCTCCATCTTTCCACGGCTACACCCATTTTCTTTAATGTATTGCCACTTACAACCGGTAAAATTTAGTGTGAAAGGACAAAAGAAGATAGCTGTTCCACGGCTCGCATGTGTAAGGTACTCCAACCACTTGAGGCCTTCAACTCCACGTGTAAGGTAATCCAGCTGTCGAGTCATTTAAGAGAACAAAGGCGGACAAAACTCCTAGTTCTCCTGATTATTGGAATCAGTTGCTGGAACTTTAGTGCTCCTGATTATTTAGTCCTGGGATGCCACTGACCCACTTATGGGGCCCTAGGCGGGTGTCCAGCACCTGAGCCGCCTAGCTTTTGGTCTTAAGATGGATCACTTAAAAAACACCTTAAATAAACTTCCTAGCACATTAACCAGCAGTATGACAAATTTTTATAATCATGGTTAATGGTAATGGGACACACCTGCATTGCTAACAAGACCTTCTGTACTTCACCAAGCTCCTTTTCAAGAATGTCTTCTTGCACAGCAAGTGCACGAGTAGCCTCAGAATTCTTCTGTGCCAAAACTGCAGCCTGCAAGCATCAATAGTACTTAAGTTCTAAACTATTTAAGTGTCTCAGTTTATAATTTGGCACAAGGTGGAACCTGCAGCAAAAATAGAGGAGATACAACAATAATACAACCTTTCACGAAACTCTTGAGCTCACAGCAACAATCCAAACACATTTTTCCATTAGGGTGTGTGTAAATGACTTGCAACATCTCCATTTAGTTAAATAACTTAACACATGTTTACATACTTTTAGTAGTTTTCACCAGCATTACCAGGTTTTGTGCGCTTTGGTTCAAACTGTGAGTAGGGAATGCAACTTTAGCTGCTACACAATATGCGCGGTGTAGTTTTCTTTCCAAAGGACTTCTAGGGTTGAGGTATATTAGACACATTTTCTCAAGAGGTAGGTGCATTTGCTCAGAGATAGGGATGTAAGGAAAAACAGTAATCTCAATATTTTTTAGCAAAATTAAAAGTATTTTCTACTCAAAAGGATGAGAAGCCGAATAAAGAACATAAAATGGTTCTCAATATATCTAGGAGTGAGATGTAAACACAGGATATTTAAAAGGGTGATTGTTAGAAAAATTATATCATGTTACTTGAAGGGTCAAATTGGAACACATAAGAAGTCTACTTTCCTTCTTCATATCCTCTCACATTGTGACCCTTAGGTTGTTATCACCAGTTCATTCATTGGAGATAAAATAAAGCCTTATCCTGCATTTTTTGGAGAAGTTGTTCCTGTGACCTGCATCCTACAGGATGAAAATGCAAGCCTTGTCATCTTGCCAGAAGATGCCCTCATCATCTCAGACAAAGCAAATCACAGTCATAACTTTTGTTATTCAACACTGCATAAGACATGAAACATAAAGATGTAATCTCTCGTATGCTTTGGATTTCATACGTGTTATGCACTACATCTTAGATTCTAAACCCAATGTCTTGTAAATGACCTTAATTCTCCATACAAAAGCTTTTCAGCTGCCCTCTTCGCTAGACTCTTTCCTATGGGCATTTGGATGGTTGCACCTTGCTTGCATGACTTAAATTTGTGAGTAATTAAATTCCGTCAAACTCCCCGACAGGCCAAAAAGGTGTTACAGTTGGTCCTCTCTCCCCCTTGTCGCTTGGGAGACAAATTTGTACAATTATCATGTAGGCTATCGCAATTGCGAATCATGCTCCGAAGCTGCAACTGTTTGATGGAAAAAGCCTTAGATGATGACAAGACAATGCAATCTTAATAGGTATCACAATAAGTTAACTTTTGATCCCCTAGCTGAACACCTCAGGTACTATGACAACCTTAATCAATTCATTTCGTGTAGGCCTTAAAATCCTCAACAAAAATATTAAAACGTCTAACATTAGTATAATCATTTTTGCCAAATTCCCCCTCTACACTGTCAGCTGAGGTACTTACCCTTCACCTCATCGTTTTTCAATATTCAACATTTGCGAGCAATTACTAAGCCTCGAATTATCTTTACCATACATTACAAATTGACCATATTATCTCAGTGTCTCACTTTATATTTATTATCAGAATAACCACTGCTCACATATATTTGATACCAAGTAGCGGTGCTCCACGAAAATAAAGAAAATGCTAACTGCTTCGGTAATACTACTACTACTGTTTATAACATATCTTCCATAGTGTAGTATCAATATATACCTAATTCTCGGTAAGCCAAATATAAGACCTCTAACAGTCAAGTGATAATTGTTTGACCGAGGACCACTACTCCACACACACATATTTGACACTTGTGCTCTTGTATTTGCCGGGACAGCAAATATGGATACTGAACATAATTAGTAACAGTACTTTTGTGAAAAGACTGAATGATTGAAATAAAAAATGAAACCAACCATACAAATGGGGCCACACGTGCATGATCATCATCATGCAAGAAATACTGCAACCAGGGAGAGGAGGAGAAGCCACTTAATATACCTTTGTATATAATTCCTGAATATAAATCTTGCAAAATGCAGGCTTATTTGTGTTACAATGTACGTGGGGAGATTTATTTGATCCCACATGCTATGAAGCACAGGCTTGCCAAGCCATTTTCATGATAAGTATCAGGCATAACACATGCCAGACACTTCTTGAACATCTCCAACTATAAAATAGACAAATTCAAACATATTAACACTTCATGAAAGCATATTGACAATCATCTGGAAACATAATCAAAGAGAGGTGGCAAAAGTGTAGGACACAATTAAAACTCATGAGATGAATATGAAGATGAAGAGTCAAGAGCCATTTACTCAGAAATCATAAAGATGTATTAATAGTTAATAATTATCGTAGAATAATTTATATCACATAAGGAAAAGTTTATAGAACAAAACTATTTTTATGTATTGTGTCCTAGTTTAGTATCTACGATGTCGGGTATCTGGGATATGCCATGTTCGATCATGTGACTTGTGATTCGTCACTCTAGAGTCTAGACAATACTTATTCAGTTGTGTACTAGGACATGTCTTGCAGTGAACATGGAAGATGGACTCCTGAATGCTATGCTTAGAGCCATGTCAAAATCGTGAGATTTTGATCATGGATTGCACGATCCGGTCTGGATCATACCCAATCTGATCTGGGTCGCATGAAAAATAGCACAGGCCAATGATCAACGGGATCGGCTCCGGATCGTGGATCACACAATCTGACCCAGATCGTAGTATCCAGACTGAGCAGGCCAGATTTAGGTAGGGAGTATTTTGGGAATTTTTTTCCCAAAATTCTTATATAAGTTAGGAAGGGCCTTCCTAACATATAAAAACTATTTATTTTGCCTCTTTCAAAGATGTAAACTTCTTCTACTCGCTCCTCTTGAATAACCTACAAGTAGGAAAACCTAGATCTCTTCCTCACTTGTCCAAATTCATTTCTGTTTGAAGAAATTGAGTATGCTTTGTGATATAGTGTGCTAACCTGCTTGATTTGTTGTTCTTTATCTCAAATATGCATGGTACAGCATAGATAAGAATTGTCTATATTAACTTTTTGAAGGTTTTAACCGTGTATCCTATGACCCACAATCTGGATCCAGAACCCCTTTATGATTCTATGATCCGACCTTTGACAACATTGGCTTAGAGTATACATATGAGTGTGCACGAATTGAACCTGCCCTACATGTCTACAGTTTCCTTTGTCATAGATCCAAATAAGAATAAACCTCTACCTATTATGAATTTATATGACTGACATAGAAAATTACTTAAGGAACTTTTTACACTCCTAAAAGTTAACTAGTAGTAGAAAAGTCTGACTACTAAGGCCTTCTGTGGGTACCTGATCCCAAAACTCCAAATTCCATTGATCCTTTTCTTTTGTATAATAGTTCAACTTTATCATATGCTTGTCTTTTAACAATACTGTAAATTAAGTAATAAATCAAAAAAGGCTCACTAATCCTTCAATTAATGCAATTGTATATATACAGATGCAAATATAGGATTATACCTGCCTGCATATTGTGATATCATTTTCTATTTCTATGGAAACCTGGAAACTTCAAATCATGTCATATGGCAAAGTAGCACCTAAACAATATGTAGATGGTGTAACTAGGATAAGTACTATTCATAAGAATCATAAGTACAGGAGAAAATTATATTGAAATAATGTTAAGCAATCGAAAAGATACTTGTGGAAATCTCGCAAATAAAACAAAATCAATGAAGTATCAGAGTACCAGAAGATCAAACAGAGATAAGAAATATGGAAATATTTTCTTAAGCAGAGAACAAATGTCACCTCACTGATGGGCTCCTTCAAAGCATTCCTTGTAACTCTAAACCTAATGCCAAGCTTCTCAAGCTGTCTCGAGAGAACCCGAACAATAGTAGCTGAGCTCTTTAAATCCTCTTCAAGCTTCTCAATCCTTGCAAGCAAATCAACACCAACTCCGTTCTTAGTTTCCCTACATATCCTCCCCCATTGCCTCCTCCGAATTAAGGCCCCAATCACCACAGCACATACTAAAAAAATAAACTGCCACACAAAAGCTTTGCTTCCGAGATTTAAATGAAATGGTTTGATTACACCAGGAATCAACATACCCGCAGCACAACCAATCGAGTAAATGATGGGCGGGGCAATGAAGACCATTTCTGCAAATGAAAGGAAAGCGTCCAAGCTCACCTCGCCCAGAACTTCTCTTTGTTGACTCCCATCAATGGCTTCATCTAAAATAAATTAGGTGTTACTCGAGTGTTTTGGGTGTTTATTAAAATGCGGCCATTTTAATATCCTTCTTGAAAAGGTGGTTTTGTTATTACCAAAATAGAGTACTTTACAAAGTCTCGTTTTGAACATTGTAATTTCACTAAGGGCATGTTGTGTTCATGGATTTGTAAGAAACCAAGGATTTCATCGCTTTTGTTGGTCGGACACATCAAAGGAATCAATGGATTGCATAAATGAGAACTTATTGTTTATTTTTGGTTGGATGGGGGCTCCTTATATCTCATGGAACTCCTAGTTCCAAGCAATGAGAGGGCCTCTTTGATTCATGGATTTAAGAAATTGGTAGGATTTCAATTTGGCCCTACCAACTTTTGGAGTTTGGTTCAAGAACTTGGAAGGACAAAACTCAAAGGGGATAATTGTTCCCTCAAAAAGCTACGGACCCCTCCAATTATACTTATTTTCTCATTTCTTGGAACTATGAGTTCCATAGAAATAAGGTGGTCCCAGACCAATTTTACCTCTATAACATATGGAAATTGATGTCTAAAATACATCCAGCCAAACACTTAAAGCTAAAATTTTCACTTTAGATCCTTTTGATGGGTCTGACCAACAAAATCCTTAAATTTTTGTGTCTTGAAAATCCATGAATCATTCATGCCCAAAATGAAAAGAAAATTGGAGAGGTTTTTTTTGGAAACAAGAATTGGCCCCTTTGAGTTATGTCTCCCAAATTCTTGAACCAAATACCAAAAGTTGGTATGACCCAACTAAAATCCTACCAATTTCTTGCCAAATCCATGAGCCAAACAAGCCCTAAAGAAACGTGTTTGAAAACGTGAGTTCGTTAGATAAGTTGCTCAGAATGCTTTCAAAATGTGTCTGTTGGATAGTCACTCGGAATGCGACTTCCCTTTCCGTTGACAAGTCATGCTTTCAAAACGTAATCTCTCTTATTCGTGTACTTATTCTGTACTTTAGTAATTTTACTAAATTACTGGTTTTTAAGGATGTAAAAAAACTTATTTGAATTTAAAAATCCAAGTGTTTTCAACCTACTTTGGAAATATAGTAACTTCTTTAAGTCTTTTCAAAAAGTTCATAATTCAGGACTCTAAATTTTGGTTTATTATAAAGGCACTTCACTTTTTGATCAGGGCTATCCCATTTTAAACTTTGTATTATTTACAAGTTTGCCATTGAAAAAATTGATCGGGGCTATCCCACTCTTTGGTATAAAAGTCACTTTTTTCTATTTTTTCTCTTCTTCTTCCTCGAGGACTGTCCAATTTTCTGGCAGTCCTACAAACCGAATGGACTGCCAGAAAACTGGACAGTCCTAAGTCACAGCATGTGAAACAAATGACTGTCCATTTTTCTGGCAGTCCTTACTGTATGTAGGACTGTCCAGTTTTCTGGCAGTCCTGAATACAGTAAGGACTGCCAGAAAAATGGACAGTCCTTTGTTTCACATGCTGTGACTTAGGACTGTCCAGTTTTCTGGCAGTCCATTCGGTTTGTAGGACTGCCAGAAAATTAGACAGTCCTTGTCGACGCAGAGTTTTCTCGTTCGTGCATACTTGTGTTTAATTTAAATGGGTAATTTTCCACTCCGAATGTAGTTTAATTCAAATGGGCTACAGACAATTGAAATAAACAATGTAATGGATGCTTGAATTTTTCAATTTAATTTCTAGGGTGTTGGAAACAAATAGAGAAAGAATTTGGGTGCCATCGATCTTCTTGAGAAGGAAATTTGGAAGAGAAGAGGAAGAAGAGAATTTCTAGGGGGAAGAAATTTCTATGAATTTTTAAATTAACTTCTTGCTTGGGGATGGAGAAATGGTGGAGGAGAAGAGGAAGAAGAAGAAGAGAGGAGTTAGGGTTTAGGAAGAGAGAGAAAATTTTTTGCAAATGAGAGGAAAAATTTGGGTTTGGGGGAATTTTACTTTGGGACAGCCCTAAATCAAAAAAATGGGATGTCCTGAGTAAAACCCAAAAAAATCTGGGCTAACCCCAATCCGGACTAGCCCTGAACAAAAAATGAAGTGCCCTTATAAGTTACCTAAATTTTTTATCTAGCCATCAGAATCTTAACTTATATTCTTTAGTTCATTGTCCCTTTTTTTAACTTTAGCTCCTTTGTTTCCGTTCATCTTTTGGAAGGAAATATATTCACCCTCAAAAGTTCAAAATTTTACTTCAGTTTCCCACTTATTAACTTCGGATATAGGAAGCCAATATCCTTCTCTAGAAAGTAACAAACTTTAGTTACCTTTTCACCTAAAGGACTACTTTTTAGCTTAATGTCAACTTCGATAATCTACAATTCTTTCCGCTGAGATTAAACTCACGAGAAAAAGAAAAAAAAAATGTAATAGTAAGCAAATTACCAGATGGGAAGACTCGAATCCGCCACCGACACGGATTCCTCTGAACCGGCACGAATCTGAGCTCGTTGTGGAGAGGCTGGGGATTGGGGACACGATAGACATTAACGCCATTTCTGGAGAGGGGAAGGGAGTAGATCCTCTGCGGACGAAGGAACGCTAATGGGTTCCGACACAGAGCAGCTGGCATCGACTCGAGCATCGAAAAAATTGGGGATAACTTCCTTCGATTGTTCGATGAATTTGAATGGGAATGCGTTCTATTCTTCTAGGGTTTCGTTTGTAGGTGTTAAATTAGGGTTTTGAGGAGAAAGAAGGGGAGAGACGGAGTTTACGAGAGATGGAGAAGAGTGTGAGTGAGAGAGAGAGAGAGAGAGAGCAATTTCATTTAAGTTGGGCCTTCGTTCAGTTCTCTGAACCGGCCCATCAGGCTCAGTTGGACATCCACGTCCGCTAAGATTATTTTTTTCTTTTGTGCAAGTCTTCATTGGGCCAAATTTTCGAAAATAATCTATTTTGGGCCTTATATAATGACACGTTGACAAAAGATTCGTCAGATTTGTAATCTGGAAATTGCTGAGAAATCCAATTTTGGGGTGGACTTTTATGAAATGCCCACCCGCCTGGATAAGTTTTATGAAATACCCAGAATTAAGTATTATCACGTTAAATATTCCAAGATTCCCTTTTAGATGCCACCCGCTAGAAACTGCTATTTTTATAATACCGAAACTACCCCTCCGCACGAATTGGTCATCTATATGTATTTGAATTCAAAAAACTCAGATCTGGATTGCGATTTTCGTCTTCTTCTTCTTCACGAGAAATCTGAATTCCATTGCTCTCATATTCAGCAGAGATCGCAAAGATCGTTCGTAGTTCGGTGTATTTTTCTTCAGTCGAACTCAGATCATCGCTCGTCATCATCATCACCATCATCATCATCTTCATCGTGGAGACATTTGAACTCAGATCTTCAATTGTGGAGAGAAGATCTTTCTTCTTCTTTTCCATAAGAATTATCATCGCTTTGAAAGAAGAACGAAACTCTTTATTCCTGAAAAAACTAAATTACACGTTTTAACACTGGAAATGACCATTCTCCGTCCTAATTAGGACGGAGAATGGCATTCTCCGTCCTAATTAGGACGGAGAATGCCATTCTCCGTTTTATTTAAGACGGAGAATGCATTCTCCGTTTTCGTCTTAATTAGGACGGAGAATGGCATTCTCCGTCTTATTTAAGACGGAGAATGGCATTCTCCGTTTTATTTAAGACGGAGAATGCTATTCTCCATCCTAATTAACACGGAGAATGGCATTCTCCGTCCTAATTAACACGGAGAATGGTCATTCTCCTGCGTTTTAACACTGGAATGACCATTCTCCGTGATAAATTACACGGAGAATGGCATTCTCCGTCCTAATTAAGACGGAGAATGGTCATTCTCCGTCCTAATTAGGACGGAGAATGGCCATTCTCCGTCTTAATTAGGACGGAGAATGCCATTCTCCGTTTTATTTAACACGGAGAATGACATTCTCCGTTTCATTTAACACGGAGAATGGCATTCTCCGTGTTTCTAACACGGAGAATGGTCATTCTCCTGCGTTTTAACACTGGAATGACCATTCTCCGTGTAAATTAAGACGGAGAATGTCATTCTCCGTCCTAATTAAGACGGAGAATGGTCATTCTCCGTGTAAATTAAGACGGAGAATGCCATTCTCCTGCATTTTATGGTTAGCTGAAACTTTGGAGGGCCATAACTTTTGACTGGGAGGTCGAAACGAGGTCCCGTTTATCGCAAAATGAGCGTATCGTCGAGGAGATCAAAACTAACAGCTTCACAGTTAGACGGCCTTCCGAAATTTTAGATTCGCAAAAAAATGATATTTGGACCTCCGTTTTAGCACTTTTGCCGTTCGTCCCGGTCTTTCCGAAATTTTTCGACGAGTTTTTGAAGATTTTTGAGGAGAAAACCTAGATTCGAAAGTGAGCAGCGTATGGAAGAAGATGGAGTATTGAAACGTTTTTTTTAAGAGCAGTTTTGTGGGTGTTTCCAATAAATTAAAAGGAAGGGCAAAAGGGTCATTTGGAACCCGCTTTGAATAAGTTTCTCTAATTCTGGGCACGCGATGAAAGTTTTTTTAGCGGTGGGTTTTACATAAAACTTTTTTAGTTTTTGGGCATTTCATAAATCTCCCCAATCACTAGTCCTAAAAGAATTATTGTGTATAGTGACTGAAGTAGAATTTACGATAAAGGATGTACGTCACATGTACGTGACTTCTACATCTTCTTCTGTTTTTTAATCCCACTCACGTACACACACAATTGGAATACTCGAACCTTGTCGGCCCCTCCCAGTGTCCGCCACTATTTGCATACATGACATCCATCCATAAATGTTAGTAGAGTTTTCGAACTTTTGTAACCCTCTATGAAATATAAATTCTAAATATTATTCAACATAATTTTAAATTGTATTACTGATTTTATAAAACTAATTTGGTTAAGGTTATGTTTTGTTTGGAGGAAAGTGAAGAAAAGGGAAAGGAAAGGCTTTCATGTACACATTGAATGCCATTTTGTATTAGGTGATGTTTTCTTTACCCTTTTTTTCACAATTTATTAGTACTTTGACAGAGGCATTATTGAGCCAATAATCTAGAAACGACTTTTTTCCATCCAATTTCAATTCTTTAGTTTTTGTCGAGTTTTAGATACTGAATGCAAGAAATAGAGCCAATACTTATTATGATGGACAACAAAATGGTTGCACTGCACCAAGAATATTGATACAAATCATATAGACATAGATGAACATTAATTGTACCAAGAACATTGATTAGCTTTCTTTCTTTCAAAATTTATACCCTTTTTTTTCCAAGATCGTTCAAGAACTATCCATAAAGGAACTAAATTTATAAGTATATACCAAACATGTTAAAAATAGTGGAAATCAATTTAAATGACATATCCACAATTTGTTAGGCATCAAAGTCTTCTAGCAGGTGGAGTCACACCGTAAATGAAATAAAAAAATAGTAAATTATTATTCATAATTATGGTGAGAATTTAAAATAATAAAGTAAACTCATAAAATATCCACAATTGGCTAGGCGACCACAAGTACTAGTCTACACCTACATCTTGGTTGACCTAACAAAAAAATGGAAAGGTGTATGTGTATATACCATGTAATATGCGATTTTTTTGGAAATTTTAGCTTTTACCACCCTTAATCTTTAATAAGAGATGGTCGCCAAGTTTTCCACCAAACATTTGCAAAAGAGACCCCATCGGCCCATCCCACTTGCAACACTTAAAAGTTAACATGGTCAAATAATTATATCAAGTATGAACCCCACAATTGTAATAAAGTCCACCTCACCTACCTGGTAGGAAAAAAATACAGTGGGACTCAGGAGTGGTTTGGTGGTTCGACAAATTTTAGGCTCTCCAAATTAAATTTCTATCCTTTTTGGCATTTACTGCCAAAAAATTTCATACTGGTTGGTAGAATTTCTACATAAAAAATTGAAATTTGGAGCCTGCTGTTTGGCCCGCGGACGGGCCAGTTCATCTGCCACGTGACACTTTTCCATTGACAGGACGTCAGCGTGGACCCCACATTAACAGGAGGGAGGGCAATGGAAAGTGCCACGCAGACGGACGGACTGGCCGCCGGCGGGCAAAATAGTTTTTTCCTAAAAAAATTATATCCAAAAAAATACTCTCCATTTTACGTGCCATTATAAATAATAATTATAATTTTGTTTGAAAGTCTGACCAAATTAAGAAGGAGAATTTTATGAGCATATAAATTCTCCATCATAAGTCAACTCCACGTAAGGTACTGACCTCGAGTGGCTTTTGTAGTTCCTGATGGGAGATATATGATCCTGACTGAACGACGAAAGATTAGTGGATCAAGCAACGATGACGTATTATTCCTTCCATTTATACTAATGGTGGGTGTTGGGGACAACGGACCAAAAAGGCATACAATACAACGTGCACAAATTTTCGTGTGTATTATCGGACATCTAAAAAAATTCACATAAGATGAAAATTGTGATAGAAATCACTGTTGGAAGAAGTTTATTAAAAAAAAAAAATCTACCAAAGAAATAGGGGGAGATAGAAACACAATTGGAGATGACCAATGGAAATCTTGGACAACATTATGAGATATTGATTACATAATTTTATAATATCGAGATATTATTAAAGCTCCATACTGTGGAAATAGAATCTTAAGAGCATCTCCAACTCTATTGTGAGCTTAGAAAAAATGATTGCCACATAAGAATGACAAACTTTCATTTCAGAAATCATTCTCAAATGTAAATGTAGAATAAATCGTGAAGTTGATATGGCAATAACATGGCAAAGACAATGTGAAGTTAATTGAATAATTTTAAAATTTGTCACGTCAGCTGGCACGTAAGGAGGGACGGTTTGAAAGTACAATTTGGAGGTACAAATAGCATTATTTATGTATTATTGAGGACAATTTTCACATGACTCTCATTTACTTATCTCTCTCTAGGTTGTTTCTTAGGCATGATGGAGTTAACTATGCTGGTCATAAAAAAAAATCGTATTTAGTTGGACATGTATATTATTAATTCAATGTACGTAACATGATTATTACGACCAGAGAGAGAGAGAGAGAGAGAGAGTCATAGTGTTATTAGACTTTCTTCAATAATTATTTCTATATTTGGTTTCTATGTCATTCTTTCTATCCTAATAATTTAAAGAAGATTTCTATGCGTATTCTATTTATTCATATAAAAAAATCTATTTTATATGCCAAACGATACAGGAAAAAACAATATACAAAAATGTAGAGCAATATTTTTGTTCCAATATTTTATTTCATTGATATAACGAGATGCGCTCATATAGATTTTTAGAACTCCCCCAAAGAAGAAGGCCTTAGAGCATCAATAGTAAGACTCTCGTTCCAATTTCTAGATTATATATTCATAATGTAGGAACCCATTTTATAGAATAATAATGTTCTAGAGTATCATGATGGTCACGTTCTAGTCACATGAGTTATAGTCCGAGGCTCATAATTTTTACATTCAAAATATAAGAACCTGCTTTGTAGAATAATAAGAATTATAGATTTTATACTTTTTTTTTCAAATGACACATAGATCTATATCCATTTATCTTATTTGGATCTCAATTTTTTTTTGCTTATTAATATGATACGAATATAACCAATCCTATATTAATTTTGTTATTATACAAATTTAAATCCCAAGATACTTTTTGGAGCTCCATATGATCATATCTAATTGATAGAAACTTTCCTCTCACATCGAGTCGTGGTGTACTGGTAACACCACCGTTAGGGGTGTTCATCGGTCGGTGGTCGACCTATTTGATTACAACCGAAGTCGAACCGAAGGTAATCGGTTTGGAAAAAATCAAAACCGAACCAAACCAAACGAATGGTCGGTTCGGTTTTAAAACCGACCGACTTGGTTCGGTTTGACTCGGTTCGGTTCGGTTGATCGGTTTTTGAGAAGCCAAAAAATTTCATCACTCAAAATTAACATATACTAAATTTCATATACATCCGTTTTTCCCAGTTTTTTCCTGTATGTATCATGGAAAAATTTCATATACTAAAAAAACTGGTACATATAAATTTCATAATACACCTTCATCATATGTAAATCTTCTCTAAAACATTCGGAAAAAACTGGAACAAACAAATATAAATAAACATATACATCCGGAAAAAAAAAACAAATATAAATATGTTTGTTCCTGTTTCAAAATTAACAAATTTCTTCCACAAATCTTCTCTAAAACATTCGAAAAAAAATCTGGAACTGGAAGTCTGGAACAAACGCTAAGTATGTTCAAATTGATTCTCGAAAATAAACCCTAACCCTACCTACATCATCTATATTCTATAGATCTAATGTTACCACTTTGCATTTTGCACTTACCAGTCTTGACTCTTGAGTCTCGAGGGAGAGAGGAGAAGATTGGAGAGTCGACTCAGTCGAGGACTCGAAGCCGAACTCAAGGAGTCGAACCGCTGAGAGCTCAAGGAGGAAGAGAGTCGAGACGGGCGGAGCTGAGAGCTCACCAAGTGGAGTCGAACCGCTGCGAAGCCGGAGACTCACTGGAGAGGGAGAGTTTAGGGGGAGAGACTCACTGGAGAGTCTTGGAGAGGGAAGAGAGGGAGAGAATGGATTGAGGAATCGAGGATTATGAGCAGCCGCCTCTTTTTGGTCCTCCTTGTAGTTCACTTGAACCGGTACTAAACCAGTAAACCCTATTTTTCATATGGTTAGTAACTGGTACGGTTTGGTTCGGTTTTATTCGGTTTTTAGAATAATCAAACCGTAAACCGAACCAAACCAGCCGGTTTTTTACAAGGCCAAATCGAACCAATCCGATTGAACCATCAGTTCGGTTAAAAACCGATCGGTTCGGTTTGATTTGATCGGTTTGATTTAAATATGCACAGCCCTAACCACCGTGCATCGGAGGTGAGGGCCGGGTTCGAGCCCTCCCTCCCACGGAGGTGGTTGGGTGGCGGTGGCCACGGCCTCCGGACCAAGGTCGGATGGAGGCGTCCACCGGCTTTGGTTAAATAAAAAAAAAAAAAATTGAAACTTCCCTCCACCCAAGCCCAAGCATTTATTAGAATGCCTCTCTCTTTTTCAAGTAGGTAGATCCATAGAAGAAAAAAAAACAACAGAAAAGATTAGTTGCACAAACATAACAAAACAAAAGGTTAGGAACAAAATCATGCACATAGTCCTCCCTCTCCCTCCTTCCTCAACTACCATCCTCACCAACCCACCCTAACCTAACTTCCTCCTATAAAATCCCCCACTCATTCCCAACTCCTATTCTCAGGGCCACCTCACTTTCTCCCTCTTTAAAAACCCCATTTTTTTCCTAGAGCGAGGGAAAAAAAAAATATATTCAAGAAATGGCTCTCTCAATGAAGACCTCCCTCTCCTCTCCCACCAACCCCCTCCTCCACCCACCCCACCCCAGCCCCCAGCAGCCCCCCGCCCACCTCCGCCTCCCCGCCAGCCGCCGCCCCGTCTCCGCCGTCCATGCGGCGGAGCCGGCCAAGACCCCCTCCTCCGTCGCCGCCTCCTCCCCCAAGCCCTCTCCCCCATCGCCGGCCCCGGCTCCGGCTCCGCAGAAGTGGTCTCTGGACAGCTGGAGGACGAAGACGGCGCTGCAGCTGCCGGAGTACCCGGACGAGGCGGCGCTGGAGGGGGTCCTGAAGACGATCGAGAGCTTCCCGCCGATCGTGTTCGCCGGGGAGGCGAGGAAGCTGGAGGAGAGGATCGCCGACGCGGCGATGGGGAGGGCGTTCCTCCTCCAGGGAGGGGACTGCGCCGAGAGCTTCAAGGAGTTCAATGCCAACAACATCAGGGACACCTTCAGGATCCTGCTCCAAATGGGAGCCGTCCTCATGTTCGGCGGCCAGGTCCCCGTCGTCAAGGTCCTCCTCCCACTAAACCCTAGATCTCTGTTTTTTTCTTCTTACTTTTATACGTAAGTAAATTTATTTTTGAGATTAGTCACATTTATTTCAATTTCGACTACAGAAACTCAAATAGGAACTAAAAATAAGAATTTGCAATATGGATGTGACACTTGAATTTTATTACCGTTAAAAGCGTACTTATTTTCCTCTTCAGTCCCGTGGAAAAAAAAAAAATCAAGTAACGAGATTTGCATGTAATCCCACGGGTTTTTAAGGAGTTCATTTTTTTTCGCCCACCAAAACTACGATGGATGTTCACCCTTTCACTCAAGGGTTCACGTCCCGTGGTGAAAACTAGCGTGGATGTTCACCAAATCACTCCCAAAATAGTTTTATGTAGGATAAAAATTGACACTTGGCAACTCTAGAGTGAGAATGTTGAATATCCACCCTAGTTTTGGTGGGTGAACAAAAAATGGACTCCGACAGAGTTTTAAAAATTAAGAACTCATGAGTTCCTATAGGATTCTTGTAGTTATTAGCGGTTAATAATAAAGTTAGTGGGAAAGTGTGCATGTTTTACCTTAATTTAAGCATACTTTTGGATCATGAAAGTTCCTCAGTAAAGCCTACTGTACATCATGTTTTGTATGTGTGTGTGTCTCCATGTAAGACCCTTAAATCTAGCTTATTTTGAGAAAGCTCATTGCACCCCCTCAACGACTCATCAAATTGATCATAAACAGCAGTCCGACAACCCCCCCCAAACCCCCCACCCAACACCCAAGGAGTGGGTTGCAAGTTAGATTTATATCGCAGAACATGGTAGTGAATTCCAGGCCTCGGGCTTTGGATTTCTTTCAACTATAGATATTTAGGTGTATTAAGGTCGGAGGTCAATTATTGGGAATCTTTAGTTATTTCAAGTCAAACAAATGAAATGTGTGACATTGAAATAACAAAAAAATTCCAAACAATTTTCAGGTGGGAAGAATGGCGGGACAATTTGCAAAGCCTAGGTCGACCCCGTTCGAGGAGAAGAATGGGGTGAAGCTTCCAAGCTACAGAGGGGATAATGTGAATGGAGACGCTTTTGATGAGAAGTCGAGGATTCCTGATCCCCAGCGGCTGATCAGGGCCTACTGCCAGTCTGCAGCCACTCTCAACCTTCTCCGAGCCTTTGCAACTGGTGGATATGCTGCAATGCAGCGTGTTACCCAGTGGAACCTTGACTTCACCGAGCACAGTGAGCAAGGCGACAGGTAAATAATGCACTTTATTTCAATATATCGACTTACTTCACTTGCCAATTATATTTATATATCTTTAATAAGATGCGTGAGCAGTTATCGAGGCTGTGGATATTCAAGGGCAATATTTACTTGTTTCTTATGCAAAAGCAGAATCTTACCCTTGTTTGGAAAATATAACAGGTATAGAGAGCTAGCCCACCGGGTGGATGAGGCTTTAGGGTTTATGGCTGCGGCTGGACTAACAGTGGACCATCCCATCATGACGACCACCGAGTTCTGGACATCCCATGAGTGCCTCCATCTTCCTTATGAGCAAGCACTAACCAGGGAAGATTCCACATCTGGCCTCTACTATGACTGTTCTGCACACATGCTATGGGTTGGTGAGCGCACTCGCCAGCTTGATGGTGCCCATCTAGAATTCCTCCGAGGTGTGGCCAATCCTCTTGGCGTCAAGGTAAAGAACCGATAGAGAATAGAGTTATAATTCTTACTATTCTGGGTTGGTATTATGCATTTTTATTTAGTTCAATCTGTTTGTTGCTATAAGGTCTTTCATCTCACCTCGTCACTCCCAACTACAACAACACGATCTCCTTTCTCATCTTGATTATTTTCCGACCAACATGGATCCCTCTCCTTATCAGAGCCTTAGTCTTTGTTGTAGCATGATTACTATCTCATTCACCTCTATAGATCCTTGATATCATTTGTTTCAGTCATTCCAGCTTTACCTGACATCTATTTTAAGAGCCATATTCTATTAGAAATCTTGCATCTTTTGTGGGAATGATAAATATGTGTTTTATGTTGAATATGACAATATGATAGTTTGGATTCATAATTTTCCCTATAATATCGTCTTTGGGGATAGGAAAAATCATGTTCTTAATTCATATTCAAATTCTATATACTTTTTTTTTTTAATTTTTTTAATTCAAATTCTATATACAATTTCAGTGCAAGTTACCATTTTAGGGCTTGGTATTATTTCCTACTAGCTCCTATCCTCGAGCTCTTGCATATTGCCATATCATGTCGCTTTCTCTCCATTATTTCTATAGCTTACCTGGCCTTCCGTGCTTTTACAAAATTTATATTTTCAATTGTTTTTTATGCGAGTAAAATAAAATTATTTTAACAAATTAGTTGTTTGTTTCATATATGTTGTTTGGAAGATGAGTTGATGTTCGTTCAATTGGTTGATGCAGGCAAGTGATAAGATGGATCCAAAGGAGCTCGTGAAGTTGGTCGAGATCCTGAACCCCCAGAACAAGCCAGGGAGGATCACTGTGATTGTTAGGATGGGAGCTGAGAACATGAGGGTAAAGCTCCCCCATCTGATCCGTGCAGTTCGTCAGGCTGGGCAGATTGTCACTTGGGTCACTGACCCAATGCACGGGAACACCATTTCAGCACCCTGTGGTCTCAAGACTCGCCCCTTTGATAGAATTCTGGTATATTCTCTCCTCTCTCCTGTTTAGATTTTTATTATAGTTTCCAGTTACCTTCTGGATTAGTGAGGTGTGGTTTTGTTTGGAGCACACAGAATTATTTGATAAATAGGCATTTCAAGTTCAATCATTTGTGGTGGAGCATGTCACCTTTTTCTATATGGAACTTGGCAGGTTGATGCATCCCTTTCATTTTTAAATTGTTTGGGGTGGGGTTCGCCACCTGCAACGTACAAGTGGGCTGAAGCTTTAGCTTGTTGAGTAATAAAGTTGAGATTCGACCAATGTCATAAACCTGCAAAAAGAAAATTAATAAGAGCATAGTTCTTTAGGTTAAGATGAATGGCTAATAGGTGAAAGTTTAGGTCATCAAAGAATGGTTTATGTTAGTTAACGTCCCTTGGGACCAACAAGGTGTAGTACAAGTAACTCATTTCCTAATCCACATTACATTTATATACCATCAGGACGGTGTAGATTTTTTTCGGTCAATCGGCTGGTAGCATTTGTTTAACTACCAATGTTCACAAAAGCTCGAATTGATAGGAACATGCTGACATTATATTACTAGAACTTTAGCATCCCCATCACGTGCAGGCCGGTACTGCACGTGGATGAGACTAGAGTGTGTGGATGGAGGATTCGAATCCATGACATTTTTGGTCCGGACAAGCTCTTATGATGCCATGTTAGTTAACCCAATGTTCCCCAAATCTCGAGTTGATTGGAACGGGCCAATATAACATATTATAGCTTTAACAATTTCTTTAGGTTAAGAGGATGACTAATCGGACAAAGTTAAGGTTGCACAACTGGCATACATCTGCATAAGGAATTGGAAGAGTGAAAGAAACTTAGCTCATTAGAGAAGGTTTGAGGTCAGGTACTGATGGGACAAGATACGTTGATCAAAGAACTTAGCTCATTAAGGAGGGGTAGGTGGGAAATGCTATGTCATCAAGGTGTTTGGTGGCTCAACTTTTATATTGAATGTCACAAACTAGGCTGGTCCATGTAAGTTTGATTCTGTCATCTATAATTGGAAGATATAATAATATTGAATGTTGAGGAACTTTTAGCTTAGTTACCAGATTCAGTCAAGTATTAATGTGATTAGAAAATAGTAGGTGATCGTCAACTAAGGTAAATGTGGAGTGCTGATTTGCTTCTCTTTCTTTTCACAATTTTAAAGTGAGAAAACAATACCTTCTTTTATTTGAATATTTTTTTTAGTTTCTTTCGTACCAAATAAAAGAAAAAAACAATTTCTTTACCAATCGTTCATTTCCTGCAAGTTATCTTGGAATCGAACGCAACCATAGTATGCAGGCTGCTTTAATTAAGTTTTGTACTGCCTAGTTGTCTAACCTCTATTTTATTATCCATCAGGCGGAGGTACGGGCTTTCTTCGATGTCCATGAGCAAGAAGGCAGCCACCCAGGAGGGGTGCATCTGGAAATGACAGGGCAGAATGTGACTGAATGCATCGGAGGGTCTCGAACTGTTACCTTTGATGACCTAAGCTCTCGCTACCACACTCACTGTGACCCAAGGCTGAATGCCTCCCAGTCTCTGGAGCTGTCCTTCATTATTGCAGAGCGACTTAGAAAGAGGAGGATTGCATCTGCTTTGCCCAGACCTCAGCTCGGCTCTCTGCCCCCCTTGGGATTCTGAACAAAGGGGCCTTCTGTGTAGGCTTCCCGTGTCCTTTATGAGAGCTCCTCTATATAATATATTTATTGAGCTGTTTCATTCTATTTCTGTCATGTGTATTTATGTCTAAACTTGGAGAGTTGTATTGGTTTTGATTCAAGAATAAGGTGAAAGAACTGATGTCGGATTTGGTGTATCAATGGTCCAAGCTGGTGAAAAATGAAACAATCTTGCACCATGTACTTGGTTTGAAGGAAGTGGTTAAATAGAAGCCTACTTCACACTGGTTTCTTAGCTTGATAACTCTATTTGGCTGTTCTTTTCCTTCAGCATAATATTCATCAAGAGCAATTGCTGTTTTTTGTTTCTCAAGTGCATTTTATTCTCCTCAATCAGCTTCTTGTTATGATTTGTTGAGTAGGTGAAATTTGAACCATATTTTAAATAACAACATATTGAACTTTAATATTCTTAGGATTCAGCTGAAACTGTGACATCTTGCAAAATTGCATTATTACTTTACATGTTTATTTATGGAGTTAAAATGTTCTAGTATTTGGCTTTTCATCTACTTGGTAAGCATTGAATCATAGAAGAGAATCTGCTTCTTATGTACCAATTGCAATGACTCGATCGTTACTCTTTATAACTACACTATCGCTCATATGTCCCAAGGGTTAGGATTGTGTCCTTTATAACTAACTACCGCATGGCTCACAGGCGACAAGGGTTAGGATGTCTCGATATAGAATATGCAGCAATGAGAGAGCAAAGTAATTTTAGTAATAAAATGTCACCGTTTTAAAGGCGCAAAGCACGAATGAGCTGGTTCCCTAAGTATTGTTTGGGAAGAGTGGAAAATAGAGGGAAGGAAAATATTGGGGAAAAAGTGGGAGGAAAATTAAAAGTAGTGGTGTTTGTGAAGGGGGAGGAAAAATGAGAGAGAGGAATGTGGGAGGAAAATTCAGGTGGGCTCCACTCAAAAAATTTCCTCCCAAAAGTGGGAGAAAAATTAAGAGGATTGTGAGAAAAATTATCCAACTACCCTCAAATAAAGTAAGTATTAATTATAATTTTAAAAAAAATCAAGGACTAAATGGTAATTGTATCTTTCTTCATAAATAAACAAAACAATACTTTTAAAAAATTTCTTCCCCTACTTTTTGGTTATCCAAACAAGTGAAGGAAAAATTAATTTCTCCTTCATTTTATTCTCCTCTATTTTCCTTTCCCTCAAATTTTTCTTCCTTTTCCTCAAAAAGGTTCCCAAGCAAACCGTAAGTAAGAGCATATACTAACTTCTCCTGGAGAAAGATTTTTTTGCTTCTCTCCTTGAGAAAGAGAAGGTCTAGATCTTAATAAAATTAAAATATATCCTACATTTTATATCTATTCCACTATATAATAGGAAAACTTGATGGTGAAACTTTTGAATTCCAAAAATATTCTTACATGTCTATACTAATTAAAAATGATTCATTAATTAATTTTAATAAAGACAACTTAGTAATTACGAAGACTTATCATTTGGTCTTCCTAAAAAGTCTTCCTAAGTTAATTAAAAGAATATTAAAATACGTGTAAGGCACGTACACATATGCTAGTATATATAATATATACACACTCTAACCTTCCCTTCCCGACATGATTAAATCCCAACTACCCCTACAATAAATCCTCCAAGGGTCGATGAGTATATGATGTCGAAGTATTTCAGCAGAAAGTGTTAGTCCCTTGGCGAACAATCGATGGAAAAAACACGAATTCAGAAACTATTGTAAAGACAATGTTTCCAGCAACGACACCTTAAAGAAGGTGATGTTGTATTACGAGAATCTAAAAAGATTATGTCGTAATATTTCTCGAAGGCAACAGAACCGTTTAACTTCTAAAGAGAAGCGACGGTATTATCGAAGGCAACAGAACCGTATAACTTCTAAAGAAAAGCGACGGTATTCTCGAAGGCAACAAAGGAAGAAGAAAGCCTGCTGGGGTGAAAGATCACCGGCGCTCAAAGCTATATCCGCCTTACGGACAAGCCTCCAGGAACCAGCAAGTTCGAAGAGAACTTTAGAACGCTTGCTGGCCAAAAATGTCGACTCCTCGGAATAGCAGCAGCACTTCTCTCTCTCTGAAATTTTTCTAAGTATTTTCTGTAACCTTGGAGAGAGGAGATGCTTCTGTTATTATAGGCACGAGATGGGCTTTTCAAATTCTGAACGCACGCCCTGTTTAATGCCAGATCCGGATTTTCTGGATCTGAGCCTTTTCCGGATCTGAGCCCACAAGACCCGCGGACGTTACATAATTTGAACGGCCCACTCGACCCGCACGACCCGCACGACCCGTACGTCCCGTACGCTCAGTACGCTCCGTACGCCTCGCACGCCACGCAGGGCCGCGCAGAGGCTCGCGCACGAGCGCAACTAAAGCGCACAATGCGCCTTGCGACGAGCTGTCGTGCTAAGTGCAAAGTGCCATCAAAAAGCCACAATAAGCCTCAAAAGCCCATTAGCCCAAGCCCAAGCCCGAGTCCGAGCCCGAGCCCGAGCCCGAGCCCGAGTCCGAGTCCGAGTCCGAGTCCGAGTCGCTAAGCCCCTTCGGGACTTAGCTCCAATAGATTTAAATCTATTTTCATTTGGCCAAAAGTTGGTTTCTTATTCTCACCTCTATGTAAAATCCTCCCACATGGCACCCTCCATTGGGCCTCAACCCATGTGCATCTCTCTATTCCTTCATAAGTAATATATAGAGATACAACTTGGTGTGTTTTTCCGATGTGGGACTATCTTTTAACAATAGAATGTTGTGAACACACAACATGTAGAATAAAACACCAACAATCCCCTACATATCTCTATATATATGAGTTAAGCGTTCCACATAATAACTGTCCATTATGCATTAGGATAGATGTCGCTGACGACTTGAATCTTTCCGCATGGGTTGAACAACAGTATGATACAAGAATGGACTACGCCTTGAATTCTGTACCACAGCTGTAATTTTTTCCACTCACATAATGTAGTTATCTGTGCTTCTGGCTGCACATTAAAGGCCTTGTGCCAGCCTGGATTTTAATGTATGTATTTTGGGCGTCTACAAATTTACCCTCAAGAGACGGCCTATTTCTCTGTCCATACATTATAGGTGAGTTCTTTATAAAGAGTCATGGCATGAAGCATTGCGCTCCTTTGCGGTGCTATGCCGCTATGACATGGCTCAACGCCGAGGCTTTACCCCACCTGGGTACCTCATCGTAGTGTCATACTACTGTAGCATGAGATCACAATCCTCTTTGTAGTGTCAAACTACTCAGCATGAAGCCTTACGCTTCCGTGCGGTGTTACGCCGCTATGACATGGCTTGCAAAGCCGAGGATTTACCCTTCCTGGTACCTCTTCGTGGTGTCATGCCACTGTAACATGAGGATACCGTCCTCTTTGTAGTGCTGTCTACACCTCTTTATGATTATGCAACATTAGGCTACCTGCCTATATGCGGTGCTACGCCGCCTGTGACTTGGCTAACAAAGCCGAGGCATTACCCCTACCTGGGAACCTCATGGTGGAGTCACCCCACTGTAGCATGGAGTTGTAACACTCCTTTGTGGTTGTTGCGCCACCATGCTTCCTGTAAAGCATAACAGACCTTCACTCAGTCTGAGAACTCATTAAGGCATTATGCCATCCTTCCCACAGGATCAATTTTCCGTAGAAAATTTATAGTAGACAACAGTGGTTCTGGGTCCGAAACCCTTACATGTTTCGCAGAACAAGTACCCACTGTTAACTAATATTTTTCCAGTCAATAGTCCTCCCTTGAATCAAAAAATTAGATATCTGGTAGATTTCTCTTTGAACCAATAACATAAAATTTATTGATAGGATTATAATGACACAATATTAGAATGCCTTCAAACCCATCTTCCTTGCTGTGTCCTCGACCAGCTGTCGTTTGAGGCCTTTCGTGAACGGATCCGCCAGATTCTCCTGACTCCGAACATCGATCACTGCAATGACGCCTCGTTTGATGAGATCGTTCACTGCTCTGTGCTTTAACCGCACAGTCCTCTTCTTTCCGTTAAAGAGTTTATTTGATGCTACTGCTGCTGCCGCCTGGTTGTCACAGTATATCGGGATTGCCGGTATCTGAGCTCTAACCACTGGAAGATCATACATGAGCTCCCGAAGCCACTCTGCTTCATCTGCAGCAGCATCCAATGCAAAGAATTCAGATTCCATGGAGGAGCGAGATAACATTGTCTGCTTCTTCGATTTCCACGATATAGCAGCTCCGCCCAAAGCGAATATGAATCCACCTGTCGAATACTCGCTCTCCACCTCTGAACACCAGCTAGCATCACTGAAGCCTTCCACTACTGACGGATCTCCGCTGTAGTATAGTGCAAATGTCTGAGTCTTTTTTAGATATCTCATAACACGCTTCACAGCGTTCCAGTGTTCAACGCCTGGGTTGCTAGTGAACCGACTCAGCATTCCCACCGCAAAAGCTATGTCAGGCCTTGTGGCAGTAGTAGCGTACATCAAGCTTCCGATGACGCTAGCGTACTCCAACTGCCTGACGCTTTCCCTCGAATTTGGCTCCAGCTTCTGATCACTCCGGTACGGTGTATCAATTATAGGAAGATCTTGATACCCGTAGCGAGTGAGCATCTTCTCAATATAATGAGATTGTGACAGCGCTATTCCAGTACCTGTCCGGATGATCTTGAGCCCCAAGATTACGTCGGCATCCCCCAAGTCCTTCATACTGAACTTGGTCGAGAGAAATTTCTTTGTCTCTGTGACACATCTTAAATCCGTACCTAGGATTAGCATGTCGTCAACGTAAAGACAAACGATTACTCCTCTTCCGTCAGCAAACTTCGTATAGACACACTTGTCTGTTTCACTGACCCTGTAGCCATTTGACCTTATCACCTTGTCAAACTTCTCATGCCACATTTTGGGAGCTTGTTTCAAACCATACAGAGACTTCATTAACTTGCAGACTTTGTCTTCCAGACCTCTGACGACAAAACCTTCTGGTTGTTGCATGTAGATCTCTTCGGTCAGCTCGCCATTAAGGAATGCCGTTTTCACATCCATCTGATGTATCACCAGCTTGTGTATTGCTGCTAAAGCAATTAACAATCTGATGGTTGTCATCCGAGCTACTGGAGCATAAGTGTCAAAGTAGTCGATCCCCTGCTTCTGAGCAAACCCCTTGGCCACTAGCCTGGCCTTGAACTTGTCAATGGTTCCATCTTCTTTCATCTTCTTCTTGAAGATCCATTTGCATCCGATGGATCTTGCTCCTTCTGGCAGGTCAACTAACACCCATGTGTTGTTGGAGGTGATTGAGTCAATCTCGTTGTTTATCGCCTCCTTCCAGAATACAGCATCTCTGGTCTTCATCGCCTCATCATAGGTAAGCGGATCTGCTTCCACATGATAGGTGACGAAGTCATCTCCGAAGTCTTTCGGCCTCCTTACTCGCTTAGTTGACGGCTCAGCGAGTTCTGGTTCAATTGGTGTCTCTTCGACAATAGCTTCTTCTTGGACTACTGGTTCGATAAAGACTTCTGTCTGCTTTGCACTCTCATCATTCTCCGGAAGATCCGCGAGAACAATATTTTTGTGCCTTGCAAACTTGTCTTCAAAATATTCAGCATCGCGAGATTCAATGATATGATTTGATTCTATATCAAGGAATCTCCGAGCATCACTCTTCTCGGCATAACCCAAGAAGATAGCCTTAGTAGTCCTAGTCTCCAGCTTCTGAATCTTCAGATCTGGGAGCTTCACATAAGCCAGACACCCCCACACTCGAATGACATTCAAGTTAGGTCTGACTTTGAACCAGAGTTCATGAGGGGTTATGTCCGAAGTTGCATACGGTACTCTATTGAGAATGAAAGTAGCCGTTAATGCAGCTTCTCCCCAGAAGCTCTTTGGAAGACCCGCAGTCAACAGCATAGAGTTCATCATCTCTGTCAACGTTCTGTTCTTCCTTTCTGCTACTCCGTTGGATTGAGGAGAGTACGGAGCCGTCGTCTCATTTATGATTCCATGTTCTTTACAGAATGACGAGAAATCATGAGACCGATACTCCCCGCCTCGATCACTCCTAAGCCTTTTGAGTTGTTGTCCAGTTTGCCGTTCAGCCTCGGCCCTGAACTCCTTGAACTTCTCGAATGCTTCGTCTTTAGACTTGAGCAAGTAGACAAAAGCATACTTTGAGAAGTCGTCGATGAAAGTAATAAAATACTTCATCCCGACTTTTATAGAGAATTGCTTGAAATCACAGATATCTGAGTGAACCAACTCCAGAAGATCTGTGCTTCGATGGACCCTGTGAAAGGGTTTCCTTGTGATCTTCGTCTGAGCACACACTTCACATTTCTCTACCTTACCCCCACACTTGGAGATAAGTCCTAGGCTAGACATTTTGTTAATTCTTTTACAATGAACATGTCCTAGCCTATTATGCCACAACTCAAAAGAATAGTTCAAAGTAGAAATAGCATTAATATCATTTTTCTGGGTTACAACAAGCTGAATTTTGTACATTCCTTCAGTCTGGAAAGCTTTTCCGAAGAATGTACCCTTCTTGGACATCACCATCTGGCCAGCATTGATGTCCATCCTTAAGCCTGCGTTACAAAGCAGGCTCCCAGAGATCAGGTTCTTAGCAATTGCAGGAACATGCTTCACTCCTTGAAGCGTCAGAGTGTTCCCCGATGTGAGTTTCAGCTCCACCGTCCCGATCCCCAGTACTTCAGCATGTGCCTGGTTTGCCATTATGACTTTCTCGGAAGTTGGCTCATATGACTCGAACCATTCCTTGTCTGAGCAGACATGACATGTCGCACCAGTGTCTATCCACCAGTCCGAGTCAACTCCCGCATTTGCAACCTGTGCTATCATTGCAACCAGATTAGTAACCAAAGAAACCTTACTAGGCTCACCTTTTTCTGGTTCCTTGCAGTCACTTTTGTAGTGGCCCTTCTTGCCACATTTGAAACAAGTCACATGGGACTTGGATTTCTGATTCTTGAATGAAGGACTCTTCACTTTCAGATTAGTGAAGTCCTTCTTCTTCTTATGAGGAGAAGCCGCCTGCTTCCCCTTGTACTCTCTGGTTTGGACCAGATTTGCTTTCGCCAGTTGTTTGGACAGAGAATCCATCTTCTGTTGAGAGCGCATCTCGTCCTCAACATGGATCTCTTGCAGGAGATCTTCCATACATATGTCCAGCTTCTTGCGGTGCATCCTTGCATAGAAGTTGCTCCACCCCGCAGGAAGTTTAGAGACGATTCCTCCAACGACAAACTTGTCGACAAGAGGCATCTTCTCGTCATCTAATTTTTGGCGCAGCTTCAGAAACTCCTTTACTTGGGGCAGCATAGCCTTCTCATCTTCGAAGGTCCACTTGTGGTATCTTTCAACCAAGAAGATCTTGGACCGATTCTCGTCATCTTCGTACAATTTCCCCAAGGAGTCCCAAATCTCTTTGGCAGAATTCTTCTTGGAATAAGACTCTGCCAGAGAGTCTTCCATGCTATTGAGAATCAACAGTTTACAGATACTGTTTTCTCTAATCCATTTTGCCTGCTTGGACTTAGCAGCGGCAATAACTTCTGCGGTTCCGGTTGTTGGAACGACCGGTTCTTCCTCATTCAGCACGTGATCAACTTCCACGAGTTGAATGTTTAATGTTACTTTCCGTTTCCAGATTTGGAAATGTTCGTCGTCAAATTTCTCCAACTTGTTAAAGTCGGTATTGACGAGCGATGCACGTGAGTTATCCATCTTTTCGATATAGCTTTGAGATTGTTAGTCCCTTGGCGAACAATCGATGGAAAAAACACGAATTCAGAAACTATTGTAAAGACAATGTTTCCAGCAACGACACCTTAAAGAAGATGATGTTGTATTACGAGAATCTAAAAAGATTATGTCGTAATATTTCTCGAAGGCAACAGAACCGTTTAACTTCTAAAGAGAAGCGACGGTATTATCGAAGGCAACAGAACCGTATAACTTCTAAAGAGAAGCGACGGTATTCTCGAAGGCAACAAAGGAAGAAGAAAGCCTGCTGGGGTGAAAGATCACCGGCGCTCAAAGCTATATCCGCCTTACGGACAAGCCTCCAGGAACCAGCAAGTTCGAAGAGAACTTTAGAACGCTTGCTGGCCAAAAATGTCGACTCCTCGGAATAGCAGCAGCACTTCTCTCTCTCTGGAATTTTTCTAAGTATTTTCTGTAACCTTGGAGAGAGGAGATGCTTCTGTTATTATAGGCACGAGATGGGCTTTTCAAATTCTGAACGCACGCCCTGTTTAATGCCAGATCCGGATTTTCTGGATCTGAGCCTTTTCCGGATCTGAGCCCACAAGACCCGCGGACGTTACATAATTTGAACGGCCCACTCGACCCGTACGACCCGTACGCTCAGTACGCTCCGTACGCCTCGCACGCCACGCAGGGCCGCGCAGAGGCTCGCGCACGAGCGCAATAAGTGCAAAGTGCCATCAAAAAGCCACAATAAGCCTCAAAAGCCCATTAGCCCAAGCCCGAGCCCGAGTCCTTAGCTCCAATAGATTTAAATCTATTTTCATTTGGCCAAAAGTTGGTTTCTTATTCTCACCTCTATGTAAAATCCTCCCACATGGCACCCTCCATTGGGCCTCAACCCATGTGCATCTCTCTATTCCTTCATAAGTAATATATAGAAATACAACTTGGTGTGTTTTTCCGATGTGGGACTATCTTTTAACAATAGAATGTTGTGAACACACAACATGTAGAATAAAACACCAACAGAAAGTGAGTAGTGGTGGCAAATTTCCCCACAAAAAACATATGTACTATCAGTGTTCACAATAAATAGACTTCTTACCTACAAGTGGTCTGAATATTTAAGAGAGAGAGAGAGTAGATTACTACGTGGTCCAAGCTAAGAGCTCTAAATTTGTAGTTCAAGGATTAGCGCCATATCCCACAAGTTCACACACAACCACCAACAAGATTAAGATGTCTTCCTTCAGTGACCAAATCAAATTTGTAGCTGACCAGAAACGCCTAGTTATTCTGAGACTTTTGTTGCCACTCTAACCAACTCCTCAAATCATATTAGAGTAGGTAAGGAATCAATTAAGAAACTAGAGTGCTAAGCAGCCAGTCAAAAATAGATTCAACAACTCTTCTATTTTTTGGAGTGGCATTTTAAAAGCGAGTTATGTATATCAAGAAATCGCCTCCTCTGACTACTGTAGACTGATGCCGACTAAAATACCGAAAATGATAATTAATCAACATTTCAGGTAAATAATTCTAGACGTGAAACATAATTATAAGTAAAGCAATTATAAATGAATTAGGAAAATGTATCTCATGTACCTTACAAGATAACCAAATTAATCTCTCGATGTAAATCTGGTACGTAAGAGGACTTCCATACTAAACACCACTGATATGGCCATAGAGCCACTTGGCTACAACTACTTGGTCGCATAATTGAATCCTTTCCTTCTGCTAACATGGTTGTACTCGAAATAATCAATGAAATGCAAGGTAGCAGGCAAGGTTCAAAGTATCGGTATCGGATCGAACAATTCCTTTAAGTATCGGGATCGGCAGTATCGGAGGTTTCGGATCGGAGTATTGAATTTTTTTGGTATCGAAAAACAAAAATATTTTAGAAAATATATTTTATACATTTAGACATAATTTTAATATTTTCAGTGTTGTTTCTGAGTAGTTTTGAAATTGAATGAAATAGTAGTCACCCTTAAGTTTTCTTCTTTTACATGCTTTTATAACCTTTCTATGCTTTTAAACTCTTGTTGATTGGTCTTTTTCGTTCAATTTTCTTTGCCGACTGAAAAAAAGACCCTGAATGTCGGTATTGGTCGGTATCGGTACATGCCAAACCGTATTAGTATCGGCCGTATCAGATCGGTATAGGCCGATACTGCAAACTATGGTAGCAGGCATATCAGGAGACCTAAATGTGCTCAGAGTCTGAGCGCAGCAATAACCAAACTCAGAAAAAAAGATTTTCTCTTGTTCTTTTCAAACCCGGAAAAAAAAAAGCCAAATAAGTTGTATCAAACCCGACCTTACTAAGCCTGGATAACTAAATTCCAGATATCATGCTGTCATCTTCTAATTAAAAAAAAATAACTTCCTGAAAGCACGAATTGAGATACAGGAATGCTCTACCAAGTCTAACTTAACAAACTTCAAGCAACGGAATACCAATCCAAGCTCCAAGCGCACTAGCTGGCTTGACATTCATGCGCCTTGTGAGATACCATTCTCAAACTAAAGGCCTACCCTTGGCAAAATAATTCTTGCTAATAATAATGTACATATACAAATATTCAACAACAAACGTCAATAGCCAAACACATTCTTCTCACCAAACATCTTAGAATTATGCCACCTAATTAACCAAAACCTGTAGAGAGAAATTAAACATAAGTAGACCGATGGTATTTATATCTTCAGACAACCAAATCAATTTTTATTTAAATAGGTAAGCAATTCTTCCTGAAAGTTTCAGTAGCAGAGAAATTAGAAACGAGATTGTTCATTCCAGCAGCACAAGTTACAAATGTCAGCATCTAATTGCATCCTATAAGATTTCTGAAAAAGGAAATGGCTGGCTACTAGGAAACTAGACATCGTTTCCAAGTTCAGCCTGTCGCCTGCATACCCAAATCTTCAATAGTAAGGCATATACCGCGGCATTGGCCTCCTAAACCTTGGAAATTTCCTGTTAATGCAGTGTAGCTTATAAATGATATGTTACAGAGAAGAGAGCAAATTTTTCAAAGGGCAAACTTCTACTAACCCGTATCCGAAAGGAGAGTAATATGGCATATATGGTCTCCTGTATCGGGCACCGATGTATGGACTGAAACGCCGCGGACGGTACTGCTTCATTCCAGGTACATTAGTTCGTTTAGCTGACACCTGTCAATTTGATATTTCTATATAAGGATGAATAAATGATACAATGGACACATCTAAAATTGGAATAACAAAAACACAGGAGAGAGAAAAAAAACTCACTTTAAGTTGGCGGCCATGTAATTCAGATTCATTTAACTGAAGGGCCTCCGGTACAGCCTCAACTTCTAGAAATTCCACATAAGCATACCCCTTTGGCTGACCAAATTTGTCGGTAAGAATAGTGACCCTGTTCACTGTTCCACAAGATTGGAAGTGCTGCTGCACTTCTTCAGGTGTGCATGAATAATCCACCTGCAATGACATTGACAATACGAGCGCTAGTTGTCAGATCACCTACTTTCTCATCAAAAAATCACAGTGACCAGTTGACAGGTAATAATAGATAGAAGTCTCGAGACTTAATGTAATGTGTGAGTCAAGAATCCTAAGGTCATAGTCATACCATACATGGATAAATCATATGATTATAAAGAACAGTTTCCAAACCTTCTATCAAAAGTAGCAAATGGTATGACAAACAAATATTCATTAAATTATATCACAACTCGATCACATTTTTGCAATATACCAACCATTATAACCGTGATAAGAAGTCTAATGGTAGGAAAAAGTTACAGAGGAATAACCTAACTTTTCCTGCCAGTACTGTCCTTGGCCCAACAATTAAAAGAAAATTCTGCATCCTCAAAATCTATTGAAGTCCCAAAGTCCTCAGTAACATTACAATTCCTGGTATCATAATTAATGATCTAAATCCATATCCCTTTTGGTTTATCCTCACCTTGCTCAAGTACACCTTCAACTTTAATCCAGCCACTTCTAACTGGCCACATCTAACAATCTCCGTTGCACGTCCAAACCATAAAAAAGGGACTTGAACCTACTCCTCCAGGATGCGTCGCACACATGTCCAAACCATCTTAAGAGAATTGCTGCGTCTCAACTTCAACAATTGAACTCATTCCTTGATCTATCTTTTCTTGTATTGTTGTTTATCCATCTCAACATTCACGTATTCTCTGTATATGCTGTTTTTTCTTGATGCACACACACATACACACACACACATAGAGAGAGAGATAGAGAGAGAGAGAGATAGAGAGAGAGAGAGAGAGAGAGAGCATTGCTGATTAATTTACCTTCAGTTTTATGGGTACATGATCATGTGTTACCACGGAAGCACTCAACTATTTTCTTGCCCTCGTTTTCACCTTCATGAGAACGAATGATCCTAAAGGATGAAAACAGTTATCTTGGGTTGTCTCTTGGCCGTCAGTTTTAATTATTCACTCGTCCCTTCTTGTACTGTTAACAATTCCATAGTTTTGTCTTCAGCAGAATAATTTTGGACCTTTAGCTTTAAACTTATCATATTTCTACTTGTGCCTTCTCTAGGCTATCCAAAGAAAAAGAAAATACCCGGTCCAAAATCAGGATAAAAAAGGAAGCATTTGGCAGCCAACAACTTCAAACCTTGTTTGATCCCATATGAAGCATCAGAATAACCATTTTTACGTTCCCCCCTGTTTAAATATGCTTTTTCAAAAATGCTATATGTTTCGTCTCAACCTCTCCTAACTAAACAGCGCATTCTAATAACAGCTTCCAGTTGCTGCTATAGAATAATTTATACTCAATATAGCAGGATCAGTTCCCATGAGTGTATACATAAGCACCCACCAACACAGACTTGCTCATGCATACATATATTAATAAGAAAAATAAGGTCACGCCTTGCAAACTTAAGGTAGGTAATTACATCGTCTCCTAAAGACCCACAATAGACATCATGATCTCTATATCCTAAAACATTAACAGGTGGAATCTAACATGGTTTGTAGATTTCAAGCCTTAGATCGAGCGATCCTAATGTAATGGTTTTTCAACAATGCTGCAAATGAGACCCGCTCATTTAGGTTAGGTTAGTCCATATCATATGATTTCTTTTTCCCCTCCTTTTTAGGGCAAGGAAATTAGGTGAACGATTTAGATTCCATGGATGATCCATTGAGTCACTATAAGCCCACGATTACCTGACTTCAGTAAGGTGTCACTTCATGTACTTCTCTTTGTCTCTCTAAAGTCTAAACAGGATATGAACCATAGACTCCTTTGCTAGCATGAGCCTCTTGCACTTGGTAAAAGAATGACCACTTGTTTTAAGAAAAATGGTCATATCACTATGTAAAAGTTGATCATTTTTCTTAAAACATGTGCGCCATCATTTTGTTGCACAGAAGAGGCTTATGCTAGCAAAAATGGGCATGGGCATATATTTTTGGATTTTTGCCCCTAGTGAAATCTAATTAACCCCCTCAGAAAGCCCAAAGTATATCCTCCATTTAAGATAATAAAAATTAAAGAAGGGTAGGGTTTTTGCCACCAAGTTTGTTTGGGCCGAACATGTCAATGCTGATAGGAGCACAATCCCTTGGAGAACTATCCTATGGAACCAACGTGCATAGCTACGGACCATAAACTATTGCTGATAGTTTCTTTTGCTATTCTTGGATTTGTTGAGAACTGCATCAAGATCCCCTCAGTAAATTAATTTGTGCATATCAATATGTTGGGAAGTCATGCAATTAGCAGCCACAATCGAATAACAAAAAGTAAGTACCATGGGCCCAAGGCATATAATCTAGTTAAATATCTACAACATACAATGATCAAATCTATGTATTCTTAAGTAGTTATAATACTAGGAAAGTGTAGATTCAAGAGCCCTATTTCCCATGTGTATAACTTAAATTTCTAACATGTGAAAACAATCGAACATCAACAATGTGTTCAAAAGGATCAGGTGTGAACTTCTACAAAAATGTTGTCAAGGTCACATGCAAGATATCAAGGATCTCTCACCACATGCTGCAAGGTAACTAGATACTCCAAATGCACTCCAACTTCACCACCAAAGAATTGAAGGCTTCCGCATCTACACTTGCATGAGGCCCTCCAAACTTCAAGAACCATCAAGTCAGAAATCAGGGAGTCTTTGCCCATTTTTTTTTTCCTCTACACTAATTCTGTAGACTCACTTTTTTCTTGTTTCTTTTTTTTTCATTTTTTTTTTGGGTCACTTTTTTCTCCATCCTTCTATTTTTTTACTTGAAACTTCAAGTCATATCATGGATAACTTATTTTTCCCTTACTAGATAGACCCTCCATTTTCCTTTTCATTTCTTCTCTTTTCTTTGGACATCTCTTTTTTTTGCACTCTATTTTTAAAATATATTACTTTTTTTTTATTAACACCAAGAATATATGTCAAAGCCTCCTGGAATCCCAAGTATGAAGAACTTGAAGATTGAAGAGCAAACCCTGCGACCAATTTAAGATATGCAGTCAAGTTCACTCCAATGTAAAGAACTCATAAAGAACAAAACCAGTAAATGAGACAACTATAACCATCCTTCCAAAGAGAGAAGTGATATACCACAATGATTGACCTTTGAATACAACAAATATCAGAATAATAAACAGAAATATAAGCCACAAAAAAGTCTAGGAAAACAACATAATCTACATCCAATTATATTCTTACAAAAACATAACATCGACTATGCTGGGACGGGAAATGATATATTCGGTAATCTAAATAATTTCAAGATTCCTGCAACCTGGGCAAGAATAATAATGGAAGGCCATGCTAACAGAGAAATTGACATTCGACGGAATTTGATATTGCCAATATTCCTTCATGAAGGAGAAATAGAATAAGGTATATGACGTAATCATTACATGAATACCTCATAAACCTTGCCCTAGAATTAATGTTATGATGCACCATCACGATGACACAGATACTACTTGTGAAAACAAATGTGAACATGAATACATGATTGGAAGCTAGTTGAATCACAACATCCAAGACACCTTAAGATAGAAATATACATGTCATAATAACAGTTAAGGCTTGGATTCATATCTTTTAATTCATATAAACACAATCAATCATGTGGTATGGTACACCATCAATTCAAATGCTCAATGGCACAGAAAGATAGTACGTACTCACACACATGCACATACATACAACTCTAACCAGCCTAACTGAAACCATCAGATTATAGTATTTTTGCAATAATATATCTCTATTACAATTCTCATCATCTAAATGTTTCACGAAGGGCTCCACTTAGACATCTCAGCAACTACTTTTCATGAAGACATTCTGGGTTAAAAATAAGATCAAGTGAGCCTGAATCAGGTAACTGAATCAAATAGACCTGAATATTAACAAAAGCACAAGAATTACAACCAGATTCTCTCTTTTATTTTTTTTTAAAGACTAAACGTACAAAAAGATTTTTTTATTCAAAAATATGATTGCCAGCTCTCCTGGAATAATATTATAGCCCTAGGATAACTTCCATACTGCTCTAGGTGTCGAGAACAGACTTAAAACATTATCCTCCTCCCTCTCCCAATCCCCCACAAGCACCATCAACATAAAAGAGGAAGAAATAGAATGCATTCACAATGGTTTATAACATTGTTAAATGTTATGTTGCATACACATAGATAAAATAGGCACCAATTTTGATGTGCCCTGTATAATACTTTGGTCCGATTGTGTCGTATCCAAAGCGTATACACAGACATGGCACTGACTATGATTCTAAAATAAACGTATACAATGTTAGCGTGCAATTTGAAAATAAGAAGGTTTACAACATTCTAAAAGAAGAAAATTAGCTTGATGGGAGATGTTTCTATAATTAAAACATAATACGTGATTTGCAATTTTAAATACCATTGTAATGCACAATGATGACCACTTTGTAGAACAAATAAATGCAATTTTATGAGCTTAGTGAAACCTATTGTTCATGAGGGAAAATGTCAGCCCAGAATGTGAAAATAAAAAAAGACTTGCAGCATCATAAAAAATTAATAAAAGTAGATTATTGAGAAATGTGTACAATTAAATTCACAACTCACATTGCCAACGAATACAGATCGAGAATCCACCTCCTGCTTGCTTTCTTGACTAGCAGCTGCACTCGCAGGATCTACGTGATACAAAATGAGTTGACTACTTCATAACACAGTGACAATGAAAAACGGTGAGAAGGACTAAGTACATTAAGAAAGAAAAACTTAATTATGTTGAGTAGTAAAAATAAAAGCTTTCCTCGGGTAGTGTAAAGGATGACTTTTTAGATTTCTTTCAAATGCAAATTAAGTAAAATGGCAGTTAAAAGAACCATTACTGTCACAGAAAATGTTAAATGAGAAACATTACCTCTGGCTTGCCCATCTGCAGAGTAAGAATTTCTTTTGCAATCATATGCAAATTGACAGGCTCATCAAATAGATAACTTGCAAAAGAGACTATTTACCAATAGACATGTTGATAACTTGTACAGATCAAGTTGAGACCATGTACTTTTAATCATAGAGACCATGTATATTTAATCATATAAGGTACTTGACACCACTTTGTCATTAGCTTCTTAAAGATTATATTTTCCATCAAATTGTGCTATCAAAATATTGTTGTAGCAAATCATTTTCTATTTTTAATATTCAAGGCTGGTCAACATAATGTTAACCCCAAAAAATTGGGGTAAAGCCTTTATTTTGGTTCTAAAGCTTTCTACATACTGTAGCCAATTCATCAACCATAGATAATGTGGCTAGGTATCAGAGTTCAATGTAATAAATCTTTCTTCATCAACCATTCATACTAAAGCAACATCAAGAGCAACTGCCAGTGTATTCCAATCCTTCAAAAACATCAGATTAAGCTTCATGTTATAGTTATAGATTGAGCTTTTCCATTGAAGTTACGTTCAATCCCCCACGAAGTTCATGTCCACCTATCCTCCAAATAAGCTATTTTACAACTTATTTGGATACCTTCATCTAACCTCTATTAAAACTATTATAAGATACGAATGACACAATGAGGTAGCTCGATGACCAATATACATCAAGCAAAATTATATTTGGGATGGCTCTTACAATAAGGAAGATGGCATAACTACTCTACAGTCAATAGATACCATGAGTTACAGAGTATGACAAGAGCAGGCAGCAAACGATCGGAGGAAGGACGAATACTTAACTCTTGTTCATGTTCATGCCAGAGTGCTGAGGCCATTGAAGTCAAGAGTCTGGGTGTGAGCCCGCTTACTTCTTCTCAGTTAAGCATAAGATCTCATCTTATGAAAGTACGTGTGTTACTAAAAATGACCATTGCTAAGAGAACTATAAGAAATAGTCTAGTCTCTACTTTATAGTTTATACAACTCTAAATAGGAAATAGTGATGCAATGATTCGTCCAATACCACCTGAAAAGAATAAGTTTTCCTTTTGAATGATGCATCATGCATGTACTTATAGAATCTAAGAAACTTGTGGAATTGGACATCAGAAGGACACTCCAAAATATACTAGGAAACAACAAAATCCAGGTCGTGATCTAAGAATCACCAGTCAAAAACATGGCTTACCTTTAAATGCTTTGGTGAAAAACCAGTCGAGAAAGAAGACATTGCTTTCTCACTCGTTGAGAGTTTTATGCATTGATAACAGCAGTAGACAAGTCATAAAGGCTTCGGGGACTCTTATATGATGTCCCTTCGGTTGGTGTGCAGATTTCGGGTATTATGACCTACTGTGACAACCAACGACTGGCATTGAACACACTGTTCAATGGAAAGAAGAGGATTGTGAGACTATGGCACACATCATTGGATAAGCGCATCTCAAATGGCCTCATTGTAGTGATCGATGTGCGGAGCCAACAACACCCTTCACCAATCATGACTACTAAGTCTCAATCATGGGTGGACGAAAAAAAATGCAAAGACGAATACTGCAAAGTGAGACGAGAAAAAAGAATCTATCCTTTTGTCCCTATTGACCGAGAGCGTGAGATAGGAGAAACATGTTTTCACATGTCGCCTATATGTACTCCACCTTATTTGAAGTATCCCAGTGGTGTCAGGCCATCGTCTTCTTGGTAAAATGGAAGTTAATCGCTTTGATCTTTTGTTTCAAAGAGATAAGTAGCTCGTATGGAATAGACTTTTTCTAAAAAAATGATTAATTTTCATGGATCTCTTTTTCCTCGATCTTAATGTATCGTTGTTTGTTTATAGACTCTTGCTTTGGAATTATTATTCTCTTTTTTGTCGCCCGGTCGCATTTGGTCATCTCACTTTGATATATATCACCTTGCTATATGCAGCATTTATTAGCTTAGCCGAGTTGAGTGGATCATGCAATAAGCCTCTCTCGACCCTCCCTTTATCATATATCTTTATGAAAGTCTCTCACCTTTCGAGGGGGCCTCAAGCGCCAGTTTATCAAGAATACATCAACAGATGGGCTTGAAAGATTTTTCATGTATTGTTTATGTTATTCTACCATATAATGTTTCGCTATTAGTTCAAAACAAAAAAAAAATCCTCTAGACATTTCATTTTTGGTTCAGTGAAAATTCATATACTAGGATACATCTATATTGAGGTTAATCCATGTGGACCAGTGGATGTGATCCCCAACCCCTGTAGTATACTATATCTCTATAAAGGAGAGACTCTTGAGGACTATGGCTTCAAGCGTAAACGAGTACTTGAGCATTTTGAACGTTTGGTATGCTTGACACACACATCTGGCGCTGGGTCGACACGCCCTAGCCACACCACTGTTAACACCCCACTGTTACAAGTTCCATGCCAGGCGGTGTATCACATTTCCGTTCTGCTCAAGCAGGCGCGCGCACGAACAAACAGGAAACATATTTATCCAAACCCTTGATTCATCAAAAACAACCAAGACCAAACAATTTCAAACCCTAATTAAAGAAAATTGCACCATCATCAAATTAATCAATCTAGTGCGGAACACAACATACAAAAACATAAGTATTCAATGATCGATTTAGAAACCCTAATAAAAACAGTAGACTAAGGGGCTCGGACCTTGGCCTGCTCCCATCTCCTTCTCGACCTTGGCCTGCATCTCCCGGAGTGCAGCCGCCTCCTCCTCCATCTCCTTCAGCCGCTTCTTCATCTCATCGAGCTCCTGCAGCTGCCAAATCGGGACGACGAAACAAAAAAAATTGGGGTTAGGGTTAGAGCTAGGTTTTCGGGAAGGGGACGGGCTACGCACTTTGACGGCATCGTCGTCGGTTCTGATCATGTCCACATCGGCGTTCATGTAGGCGTCCTCGTCGGGGATCTCTCCGCCATAGACCTCGTGCTCCTCGTCCTCCATTGTTTTTTCTTTCTTTCCTCGTTTCCTTCTTCTGCAGATTGATCCCTCTCGCGTCTATATGGGTTCTTGGGATGGATTGAGAAAAAGGAAGTGATTAAATATTTTCGTCAGTACCCGTGTGTCCCTGACCGACTGATATATCGTGGCCCACAAGCAGATTTTTTTGGCAATTTATAGGGGCACCTCCACATTTACTAAGGGACAACCCAAAAAATTTTCCAAAAAGTTACAAGTTTGCCATTGTGTTTTTTTACTAGAGGGGCAGCCCAAAAAACACTATATAAGCCAATTTCATTTTAGATTTCATCTCTCTTTCTTCCTCCCTCTACTACTTCTCTTCCTTCACTCCTTTTTTTCTCCTCCTCATATAAACCTATAATTAATCCTAGCTAGGTGAAATTGTCCCCCAACCTAAAATTTATGGTAGAATATAGTGTCAATCACTTCTCCCATTAATTTGTAAGTCGTCGAATTTATTTTTGTGTAATATTTTTAGTTTTAACCTAAATTTTACATATAAAAGTTGAATTTTGTGTTTAATGTAGAAAAAAAATAGAAAATGGAACAACCGGGACCATCAAATGCTGGATACTCTCCTCCCACAACTTTCGAAGAATGTTCTTCGACGCATCGGAAATCCTCGTGGTAACTACACTTAACATTTACTTCGGGTCAAAAATTGGACTTTGACACAGAGGACTGCAACAAATGTGGCAGTCCCTCACATATATAGGACTGCCACAGATGTGGCAGTCCTATATATGTGAAGGACTGCCACATTTGTGGCAGTCCTTTGTGTCCAAGGAAATATGACAAAGAAATATGAAAACCTTTCAAAGTTAAATTCTCATTTTGCACTCACTATGTTGAAAAGTGAAAACATAGCAACAGAACCAAACATATAATACCACGTTAACATTTCTTTATATCTAAAATTGAAACTGAGAACTTGTAAGCTTAATGTAAAATTAAGCAAGAATTTCATTATGTCAGATATATATTAAAGCAAAATTAAGCAAGAATTTCACTATTTATGGGTTCATCACCGTTTGTGTCTGGGCATTATGATGTTACTTTCAAGTAGCAACTATATTACATTTATAACTAAATTTTAGAGAACTAAGGATAACTATATTACATTTATAACTAAATTTTAGAGAACTAAGGATTATATGTTGCAGACAGATACGCTTGAAGTGTCTCAACTTGTGACCAAGTACAGACTCCTCTATAAATAATAATACGCTTTATGTAGTTGTTTAGTTTTGACTTTTAACTTCTATTGTAGGACTTGCGATCTTCCGAGGTTGCGGTACATGCTCCAATTGCAATCGATGTAGGGCATTTATTTTGGACCGATCTTTCGTTTCAATCAAGCGACGATGCGGTACAATGGTGTCGAGAAGTTGGACGGGAAAATAAGTTGGTTCTAGTGATATCCAGATCGGCCCGAAATCGCCCGGGACGACAAAGTCTGATGGTTGGCTGTGAAAGAGGTGGTGTGTTCAGATCGCACAAGAAAGACACAGTTATCCAAAATAAAATTCCAAGAAAGAAAGCTGGAACGAGGAAATGTGGTTGTCCATTCACGATCCAGATTAGAAAAGAAGAAGAAGGGAAGTGGTCAGTACAAGTGAAGAATGGAACCCACAATCATGAGATTTTCGAGACACTATTGGGTCATCCGTATGTCGGACGGTTGAATCCTACGGAGAAGAAGATAGCCGAAGACTTTTATCCTGCTGACCACTGTGACGTCGAAATCGACTAAGTATCAATGTGTTATATGGAGGACCACTTTTGTATACATTTTGGCATTTTGGTTATAGAGGACCACTTTTGTATACATTAAACTATGAAATATGAAGTCCAATATATGTTTCTTACTTTTATCTATGTGTTATATGTCTTTTATCTGGGTGTTATACATGTTTTTATTTGGGTGTTATACATGTGTGTCATACATGTGTGTTACTTTTATCCAGGTGTTGTCTTTTCTAGGACTGCCACACCCAGGGCAGTCCTTCACATGTGCTGGACTGCCCTGTGTGTGGCAGTCCTTGCTAAAATGTTCTGTGATCTGATCACAGAATAATTTATCAAGGACTGCCACACACAGAGCAGTCCTTCACATGTGTTGGACTGCCCTGTGTGTGGCAGTCTTTGCTAAAATGTTCTGTGATTTGATCACAGAATAATTCATCTAGGACTGCCACACACAGGGCAGTCCAACACATGTGAAGGACTGCCCTGTGTGTGGCAGTCCTAGATGAAATGTTCTGTGAATTAGGACTGCCACCCCCCTGGCAGTCCTACATTGAATTAGGACTGCCAGGGTGCTGGCAGTCCTAATTGAAACTTGTTGTTATATAAATGGTCATTCTCCTGTGTTTTAACACGGAGAATGGACATTCTCCGTTTTAATTTACACGGAGAATGGTCATTCCAGTGTTAAAATGCAGGAGAATGACCATTCTCCGTGTTAATTTACACGGAAAATGGCATTCTCCGTGTTTTTAACACGGAGAATGGACATTCTCCGTCTTAATTTACACGGAGAATGGCATTCTCCGTGTGACCTGTAGCCTCCCTTCCCGAAAATTTTCAAAATATTTTTATTATTTTATTTATTCGATTTAAATGGTGATTTTAAATTTGTTTTATAATTAATTATTTAGTTAATTGTTACGGTAGATGATTATAGCCATGGTTGAGATTTGGAGTACAAGGTGACTAGAAATCGTGGCACGGATAGTACAATTGCGTGCTTTGGCTAGAGTATTAGCGATGCTAAGGAAGACCCAGCCATAAGCGTGTCCTAACTAGGAAAATCATGCCAAGTTGCGACTTGACCTCTATAAAAGGATTTAATTATTTATTTATTAATATTACGACTTTTAGGAGGCCGGTTGTACCACGCTTGCCTGAACTCGACCCGAACTAAATCCGAGCCCATGTCGTCTTGTAAATGCGTCCAGAGACGTCCATGTAGAGGCATCTAGTGTATATGTGTAGTGGTATTTTGTTTTAATAGTTTATTATTTATTTTCATAGGTTATTGATATAGGATAAATTATTATCATGGAAAAACTTTTCCTAATTTATTGGAAATATTTTCTACTTAAGATTTTGTATAATAAATTTTGGGACTATTACTATTTCTTTTTCATATGATTTTAACGTAGGATTTATCGTGAGCTAATAAATATTGTTATAATCTGTTAATATATATATATGTGTGTGTTTATGGGGATGAATATATAAATATACATATATAGGTGTGTATACAATAATAGACATAACATGTGTATCTGTATATATAAATATATTATATACGTATGTGTATGTATATGTATATATATACTATATATGTATTTATGGGCAGTGTGAGTATGTAAATATATATAAGGTGTACAGGTGAATATATATATATAATATACATGTATATGTATATGGGTGTACATATATATATGGGTAATTCATGATATACAAAAAATTAGGCGCTATACACGTATATATACAAATATCGATCTAATTGCATTTTGTATATATATATATATATATATATATATATATATATATATATATATATATATATATATATATATATATATATATATATATATATATATATATATTGATAATTCAATATTGCAATTGTGGATAATATGTACAATATTTAAATTGCTTGCATGATGGTTCATAATGTATGTATATATAATATATCATTATATATATAAATATATATACACATATTTGTATATAACAAGTATTGATATTTATATATATGGTGATAATGACAATATAAGAGAGCAATAGCATTTCCGAGCAGAGCCAAGCCATCCCAGGCTTGACCTCTTATTGTTACTTCATGTGGCTGACCCGAACTACCCAGCTCAGCCCACATGGGGCGAGCAAATTCCCAACCCGAGCAGCCGGCCTGGGCTCACTCGAGCAACATCGAGTAATAAATCCCCCCACAGCAGTAGCTTCCTCGAGCTAGCCTGTTCGAGCCTAGGCCCCGACCCTGAGTAACACAGAAGATGATATATATATATCAGACGATATATATAATTAGAGATCGAAAACGCGGCCTCAAACCCTAGACTAAAACTCAACGCCGCTACCACCTCAAGGACGCGCCGCCCCAACCCCGACCTGGGAGGCCGCTCGTCGCCGACCAGAGCGTCGCCGGTCGGCCGGAGCCGCCGTACTGCGCGCGCGAGCACGCGCAACCAACAGGAAGCAACAGCAACAGTGCTGCGAGGGAGTCGACTTCGTGCGGAGTTCTCTCCCTCCTCGGTCGACGAAACGTCGAACCGTTTCTTCATGTATGACCCCGACATAACCAACTCCTATTCCCTTCAAATACGTTGATTTATTTTGTGTCATGTACGTCGGAAGACGAGCCCGAAGTCGAGCGAAAACCTGTCCAAAAATAGGATAGTTTCGCAGTCCAGGAACCTACATTGACGGACCGATTTCGATCAATCCAGTAACTTTTTAGAAATTCCACCTGAACACGAATATTGACAACATATACGAGATGGAAACCCTGTTTATAGATTTATTTTTCATTAATTATATTGCTGTTAATTTAACTTCAAAGTTCGGGAAAAATCTGTTTTCAACATAGAAAATCATCCACACGACGTGCGTCCCGCCATTCTGGGCGACGGGGTCCCGCACCGTAAGCATCGAAAGCTGCGTAACAGCTTCGTGGTCGTGTGGGCTTTGACGGAATTCAAATTGGTCGCGTGTGCGCGACGAATTTGATGCGTATCCGTCGAAATTCACCGTATCGTGCACGTTGCAAATTTCTCAATTACTTTGTGCACGTTCATCGGATCGAGACAAAACTTGCACCAACAGAACCGTATCATTTTTCTGGTCCTGTATGCCAAGTTTGGTCCAATTCTGAGACTGTTGAATCGTACGTCGTTTTGCGGGCCCTACGGTCCCATTCAACGGGCGATTTTGTGCACGGCCCGCCGGAATCCAACTTTGGACATACGGTTGGGTTCGTATCGAAAAACTGGATCCGTAGATATGTAGTATGACGACTTTAGAGACCGTTGACTCTGGCACGCTTTTCGGTGCAAAGCGGGTCCAACGGCGGACATCGTTTTGGCCCGAAATTATCGTTTTGCCTCTGTGTCCAGAATTGGACTTAAGGACAGACAATCCTAGCTAATTTGACTATTCTGAGATCATTGATATTGTCTATTTCAGCATCCGGGGACTGTTGTACGGGTTTTGACTATAGTGGCGCATTGAGTAGTTCAGATTGTCGGTTTCACCAGCACAGGACCACAGGCGAGTACAGTTTATTGTCTGCATTTCGATATTAATTTTCACTATATTTTATTGGTTGGTTTTATTAGTTATGTGATTATTTTCTATTGTAAATTGTTGAGTCGGGAATGAGAAGTACCAACGATGTGTGATCTGACCTTAGACCGTGTAGACCGTGTAGACCGTGTTGCATTTATTTCTTGTAGACCGTGTAGACCGTGTTACATTTATTTCTTGTAGATAGTAATTTATTTATTACAAGTAGACCGTGTAGACAGTGATTTATTTATTGTATTTAATCTGTGTAGTTCGTGATTATTATTCTGTAGACAATGTTTCTTTATTGCAATATTTTCTGTAGACCGTGTAACTGTAGACCGTGTAACTGTAGACCGTGTAACTTTAGACCGTGTAGACCGTGTCGCATAATTGTCCCGAGATCGATCACATATCAAAGGTACTTCTAATGGTGGAAAAGTATATTGGTCTATTTATTACTATTGATTTTTCTTACGGCCTTACTGTTTATTTTCAAACCCATGATTGATGTCTAACCTTTGTCTTATAGTCATTTTCTTTATTTGAAATTACATTCAGTGAATTGTGCTCGTTCCATTCCTGACTGGAAACCAACATTTTCAGGTTAGCCGTGGATTCACTTAGCTTGGGGAGTGACGGGAATACTTGCAGACAAAGGCCTAGAGACTAGCTAGATAGTTGAGTTGTAGTCATTCATTTTTGTACAAGTTTATATTTTTCTACAAATGTAAAACTTGTGATCATTGTAAGTTAAATTAATTATGTGAATGAGTATTATTTGTGATTTTGATCTTCATGGCCGTGACAGCGTTCTACCGCCGACACTGCGGCGTAGGCTGGCTTGGACACGTCTCGTATCCGTTTTTAAAAAAAAAACGGGTGCGGGTCGTGACAAGTTTTTGTGGTGGCCCATGCAGGTCTGTCTTCGCAAATCATGCGAACTCGTGATAGTACTTAAGTTAGTTGTACTATTGCGAGCTTGCGACAAGGAAATGCTCATTCACGAATTAGAAATTAATTTAATTTACGAGAATGACTAGGACTAGGAGTCCCCTATACAAATTTACCAATGGGTAGTCTAGGTCATGCAATTTAGATGAGGAGTTATTAAGGTTGATTGTTTGTCAAGATCCCCATAGGTACACTATTATCTCTCGATATGACGACACGATCCAAAGTGGATAGATTGTTCACTTGGTGAGACAGGGCTTCATATAAATTATAATCTAACCTTGATGAATTGGGCAAATCCTTCTCTTTGCCTCTTAGGTATCATCCCCATGTCTTAGTCGAACTGCCTACTTAGTTTCTATTTACCGTAGGAATTAGTATTTTGTATAAATTCTGATTAATGTTATCCCCATGCGGACCTCGAGTTAGTTTCGGTTCAAAGTTTTTCTCGATGTTTGAATACACATGGAATAGACATTAGAATGATTGTGTATCTTTTGTCTTCAGTTATTTCCTCCCCGCTCAATCTTTTATTTTAAGGGTTGATAGGGCAAATATTTATGCCTTATTTCATAGTCAACTTGTTTGAATCTCTAGAAGCTCAGGGATTTATTCACAGATATAGTTACGAGAATGTCAGTTAACTTATACTGGCAGGACAGCAGCGTACTGTCGCCATTTATTTAAATTTTGGAGACTAGGGATTCACTGCAGCCAGCAGCGCACTGGCGAGACACAACCCCTAGAGGTGAAATTAGTTTAAGAAAATATAGGTGTTGGGATATCGCCAAACTTATGGCTAGTGGTCCTCTTTGATCATAGTTACCCAGGTGTCGAGATAAGGTAGAGTATCTGATAGCATATCACATCTGAATCACAGAACCAAGAGTTTACCATCGCCCGAGTATACGGACGAGGCATAATCCTCGGTGAAATGATTTCAGACATGATTACAGGTTTATAGTACTATAGAGGAAAGGACCGTGCCATGTATGTCCCATAAGATACAAAGCCAATAGTAGTGGAAGTTTGTAACTTGGTAGCATGTCTCCCGACCTAGCACCCGTATGAGCCTCGTGATCTATGGATGAGATAATTGACTGACACTAATAAGTTACCAAGAATATAGAATCCAGAGTTTCATAATCCATTAGTTGACCAAGACCTTATGGACAAGAAAATAGTAGGATGACCGTATAAGCGAGAACATCGGGTAAGGTTTTGATTCTCACAAAACTCGAACTACTTATACGTTCTTTCAAAAACCTCGCATACTTGTACCTTGACTATCTTGACAAACGCTGCTGTTACAGCTTAGTTTTGCAAGCTCACCCTGTTCTCGAGCTTGATTTGAGACATATGTTTAGTGGGGACGTCTGCTAACATATTGTCTAATCAGAATCAGTGTATTATGGTCTGATCAACCATGATGCATTTGGTTCGCTCTTCATTTAAATACACTGCGTGGATGGAGGTATAAAGGTATCTAGGATCTCATCCGCGATTGCTTGACAATTCCCCTTGAATTATACGTTCTCCCTTGAATCATGTGATTGTATTCAGTAACATCTCCCTTGAATTCTTTATTGTTTTTGTCTTTCACCGATTTGGAAAGACGAAAGCTCGTGATAGTAGAGAGATACAGAGTAATTCCATGGCTATGATCATGGTAGGCACAAGTGTAGCTACCATCGACCCTCAAACTGTTATCGGGACCTTCAAGCCATCTGAATTTGAGAATGATGAGGGTTTTATCCTTAGTCGGAATGCCAACCTAGGAGACTACCTATTCTCCAGAGACCAAATGTTGTGAGCCTCTAATCTTTTGTTTGAAGCTTGCTTCAACTAGAACCCTTGTGACACTAGTCCGACAGGTTTGACCCCAATGGAAATACACAACTCAGTTGTTAGAAATTTTTTCATATGATGTGCCTCAGGGTTGGTTACCCCGTCGACAACTCATGAATACTGAGGACGGGTAGGTCATTCTATTTTATCGACCATGTGTTATTACACACGCACTCGTTTTCCAACTATTAAGGAACGACCCTTGACTTGACTTATATCAACCATATTCCGTTACGCCGTGCCTCATTCCCTATAACAAAGAGTCGAGGAACAGTATCCGGACTTTGGGAACCCTCTAACCTCAATATTTCTAAGGCCATATCCTATTTTTAAGGTGGGTAGACTGTAAGCCTCCTACAATTTAGGATATACGAGGATCACCGATTGATTATAATAAATTTTATTAGAATGATAGTTAGTGCCCTATAGACTCCCACTTTCCATTCAGATCATTTTGTGCCCACGGCCGTGTTACTAATATTCGGAGGACAAGACCAGCAGTTACCTTCCAATAAATTTTATATGCAAGTACTAGACGAGTCCACCTTCATCTAGGTATATCATGTCCCACTCAAGCCCGTCCCCTTGTACTCTATGTTTATGGTACGACTTTCAAGTAAAAAGGACTAGCTATAACCTTTACCATAATAGCGGAAGGTTTCCCGACTTCCACTAGAGCCTCAACCTTGACTCAATTCATTTCGACCCAATATATGGTTGTGACCTACGCGAAGCCCACTACACGCACGCCACAAGTGTGCCACTTGATAGAGGTCTCTTGTGCCACTTAAACACAAAAGTCACTGGAGGCGCATTTTGGGCTTGAGGGACCTAGCTAACCAACTGGACTGACAACTAGCTCAACCCCTTGGGTAGAATCCTATACTAAGTTACCCTAACTTAGTAGATACAGTTTTATCTTGGGATCTTGTTCAGTCCATATAGATTGAGGTCCTAGGTCAATCCAACCAACGAGTGATATCCAAATAGGAAACCCATTAAGGCCCAGTAAAATCCCTCCAGACAAACCCCATAGTTGATCTGTAAAACCGAACTGTTTGAAAATGGGTCCCCATACCTATTATGTAGTCTCCACCTCTTAGAATGTGAATCCATTCGTAACCTTATCCCAACGACCTGGAAGTCGTGATACGATCTGGTATTGCATTTATAACCCTTGTTCGTGTGTTTAAATAACCACGAAAAAGATCACAATCTTGATTTCCCAGATTCCGTTCTATTATGGAAACTATTTAGAAATTCGAGAACGGAACGTCTGTATTGCCGGATTGCAAGCTCCTATAAGAACGAAGGATTCTTAGACTTAGCAAGTAACTGGACTAGAGTAGCCCAATCTAGCAAAATTGGTCAATGGCTCATAGATTTTCTTCCTATCTGTAACCTTGAATACTATCTACTGCTCTTGAGACTTCATTTTTACTTTCGATTGTTCTTCCTTACCTTCATGTCTGCCCTAGTTTGGAGCGACGAAGGTCACACTTATTAAAACTTACCAGTATTTCATAGCTATTTGAGTAAATTGTTGTATGTTAGATTTTGGGTGGTTTGATGGGTAAGAGAGGATTAAAGTGGCCATAAGCGGTAGATATCTATTGGCAAATTTTTTTTTTTTTTTTTCAAGTAGTTGGATGATTTTTTTTAAGTTTTAGTGACATGAAATTTGAGGGAGTAGTGTGACCAAAGGTGGGTAGAAGTTTCCGGAATTTCGTAGTTACAAAATGGCTAAAGGAGGATGTAAACTGTTTGGAGGAATTAAAATTTCGAGAAGATTAAGGTAATGGTAGACTTTGAATTCTTCAGGAATAGTTATGAATTTGAATTTCGAGGACGAAATTATTTTTAAGGTGGGTAGATTTGTAGCCTCCCTTCCCGAAAATTTTCAAAATATTTTTATTATTTTATTTATTCGATTTAAATGGTGATTTTAAATTTGTTTTATAATTAATTATTTAGTTAATTGTTACGGTAGATGATTATAGCCATGGTTGAGATTTGGAGTACAAGGTGACTAGAAATCGTGGCACGGATAGTACAGTTGCATGCTTTGGCTAGAGTATTAGCGATGCTAAGGAAGACCCAGCCATAAGCGTGTCCTAACTAGGAAAATCATGCCAAGTTGCGACTTGACCTCTATAAAAGGATTTAATTATTTATTTATTAATATTACGACTTTTAGGAGGCCGGTTGTACCACGCTTGCCTGAACTCGACCCGAACTAAATCCGAGCCCATGTCGTCTTGTAAATGCGTCCAGAGACGTCCATGTAGAGGCATCTAGTGTATATGTGTAGTGGTATTTTGTTTTAATAGTTTATTATTTATTTTCATAGGTTATTGATATAGGATAAATTATTATCATGGAAAAACTTTTCCTAATTTATTGGAAATATTTTCTACTTAAGATTTTGTATAATAAATTTTGGGACTATTACTATTTCTTTATCATATGATTTTAACGTAGGATTTATCGTGAGCTAATAAATATTGTTATAATCTGTTAATATATATATATATATATATATGTGTGTGTGTTTATGGGGATGAATATATAAATATACATATATAGGTGTGTATACAATAATAGACATAACATGTGTATCTGTATATATAAATATATTATATACGTATGTGTATGTATATGTATATATATACTATATATGTATTTATGGGCAGTGTGAGTATGTAAATATATATAAGGTGTACAGGTGAATATATATATATATATAATATACATGTATATGTATATGGGTGTACATATATATATGGGTAATTCATGATATACAAAAAATTAGGCGCTATACACGTATATATACATATATCGATCTAATTGCATTTTGTATATATATTAGTATATATATATATATATATATATATATATATATATATATATATATATATATATATATATATATATATAATTCAATATTGCAATTGTGGATAATATGTACAATATTTAAATTGCTTGCATGATGGTTCATAATGTATGTATATATAATATATCATTATATATATAAATATATATACACATATTTGTATATAACAAGTATTGATATTTATATATATGGTGATAATGACAATATAAGAGAGCAATAGCATTTCCGAGCAGAGCAAGCCATCCCAGGCTTGACCTCTTATTGTTACTTCATGTGGCCGACCCGAACTACCTAGCTCAGCCCACATGGGACGAGCAAATTCCCAACCCGAGCAGCCGACCTAGGCTCACTCGAGCAACATCGAGTAATAAATCCCCCCACAGCAGTAGCTTCCTCGAGATAGCCTGTTCGAGCCTAGGCCCCGACCCTGAGTAACACAGAAGATGATATATATATCAGACGATATATATAACTAGAGATCGAAAACGCGGCCTCAAACCCTAGACTAAAACTCAACGCCGCTACCACCTCAAGGACGCGCCGCCCCAACCCCGACCTGGGAGGCCGCTCGTCGCCGACCAGAGCGTCGCCGGTCGGCCGGAGCCGCCGTACTGCGCGCGCGAGCGCGCGCAACCAACAGGAAGCAACAGCAACAGTGCTGCGAGGGAGTCGACTTCGTGCGGAGTTCTCTCCCTCCTCGGTCGACGAAACGTCGAACCGTTTCTTCAGGTATGACCCCGACATAACCAACTCCTATTCCCTTCAAATACGTTGATTTATTTTGTGTCATGTACGTCGGAAGACGAGCCCGAAGTCGAGCGAAAACCTGTCCAAAAATAGGATAGTTTCGCAGTCCAGGAACCTACATTGACGGACCGATTTCGATCAATCCAGTAACTTTTTAGAAATTCCACCTGAACACGAATATTGACAACATATACGAGATGGAAACCCTGTTTATAGATTTATTTTTCATTAATTATATTGCTGTTAATTTAACTTCAAAGTTCGGGAAAAATTTGTTTTCAACATATAGAAAATCATCCACACGACGTGCGTCCCGCCATTCTGGGCGACGGGGTCGCGCACCGTAAGCATCGAAAGCTGCGTAACAGCTTCGTGGTCGTGTGGGCTTTGACGGAATTTAAATTGGTCGCGTGTGCGCGACGAATTTGATGCGTATCCGTCGAAATTCACCGTATCGTGCACGTTGCAAATTTCTCAATTACTTTGTGCACGTTCATCGGATCGAGACGAAACTTGCGCCAAGAGAACCGTATCGTTTTTCTGGTCCTGTATGCCAAGTTTGGTCCAATTCTGAGACTGTTGAATCGTACGTCGTTTTGCGGGCCCTACGGTCTCATTCAACGGACGATTTTGTGCACGGCCCGCCGGAATCCAACTTTGGACATACGGTTGGGTTCGTATCGGAATACTGGATCCGTAGATATGTAGTTTGACGACTTTAGAGACCGTTGACTCTGGCACGCTTTTCGGTGCAAAGCGGGTCCAACGGCGGACATCGTTTTGGCCCGAAATTACCGTTTTGCCTCTGTGTCCAGAATTGGACTTAAGGACAGACAATCCTAGCTAATTTGACTATTCTGAGATCATTGATATTGTCTATTTCAGCATCCGGGGACTGTTGTACGGGTTTTGACTATAGTGGCGCATTGAGTAGTTCAGATTGTCGGTTTCACCAGCACAGGACCACAGGCGAGTACAGTTTATTGTCTGCATTTCGATATTGATTTTCACTATATTTCATTGGTTGGTTTCATTAGTTATGTGATTATTTTCTATTATAAATTGTTGAGTCGGGAATGAGAAGTACCAACGATGTGTGATCTGACCTTAGACCATGTAGACCGTGTAGACCGTGTTGCATTTATTTCTTGTAGACCGTGTAGACCGTGTTACATTTATTTCTTGTAGATAGTAATTTATTTATTGCAAGTAGACCGTGTAGACAGTGATTTATTTATTGCATTTAATCTGTGTAGTTCGTGATTATTATTCTGTAGACAATGTTTCTTTATTGCAATATTTTCTGTAGACCGTGTAACTGTAGACCGTGTAACTGTAGACCGTGTAACTGTAGACCGTGTAACTTTAGACCGTATAGACCGTGTCGCATAATTGTCCCGAGACCGATCACATATCAAAGGTACTTCTAATGGTGGAAAAGTATATTGGTCTATTTATTACTATTGATTTTTCTTACGGCCTTACTGTTTATTTTCAAACCCATGATTGATGTCTAACCTTTGTCTTATAGTCATTTTCTTTATTTGAAATTGCATTCAGTGAATTGTGCTCGTTCCATTCCTGACTGGAAACCAACATTTTTAGGTTAGCCGTAGATTCACTTAGCTTGGGGAGTGACGGGAATACTTGCAGACAAAGGCCTAGAGACTAGCTAGATAGTTGAGTTGTAGTCATTCATTTTTATACAAGTTTATATTTTTCTACAAATGTAAAACTTGTGATCATTGTAAGTTAAATTAATTATGTGAATGAGTATTATTTGTGATTTTGATCTTCATGGCCGTGACAGCGTTCTAGGGGTGAGCATTTCTCGGGTTGAAAACCGAGAACCGACCAGAACCGACCCGAAATTGTGGTTCGGGTCGGTTTTTACATAAACGGGTCGGATACCGGTTTTAACAGATAATAAATTCGGTTATCGGATCGGTTTTCGAATTTGAGTTTTGAAACCCGAACCGAACCGAAAACCGATCCAATAAAGAGGGGATATTTACCATTTTATCCATCAGCCTATATAAAAACTAAAAAACCCTAACTCTACCTAACACCTTCTCTCTCCTCTCATCCATTCTCATATTCTCTCTCTCTCTCTCTCTCTCTTACACTCAAATTTTTAGAGGAGTGGGGTTAGAGTTTAGCGGAGTGAAATGGTGGTGAGTCGCCGGTACGCCGTCCAGAACTGCGACTGGAGGAGTGGCAGCGGAAAATCAACAGTGGTGAGGCTTTGAGCGAAACTCCGGCAGAGAGGTCCACCACGAGTCTGGCTCCTCGTTTCTAGTTGGCGATGACGGAGGTTCTGGAGAAGTGGAGGAGCTCTTGGAGAGAAGGTTCTGGAGAAGTGGAGGAGCAACCTCCCGTTCTTGAAATCCTTTGCTTAATGATTTGGATTTATCTTTATTATTTATTTTTTCTAATGAATCTATTTTTTTTTTCTTTTTTATATTTTAATCTTATGGTGGGACTTTGTATAGTGATTTGGAGGAAATTTCAATTTTGTATCGGAGAAAGAGCTTCTTTCTAATTATTTTGTTCTTTTGCTTTGAAAGGCTGCATCTTTGGCTCGATTTATTTTAGAAAGTTGTAAGTCACTCATTTCTCTTCATTTTTTTTTTGATTTTTTGAGTTATTATGTTTGATTTGTTGGAAATTATGTGAAGTCCAGAAATGTGATGTACTATGGTTTGCACTTTGCAGCAAGAATGTTATGTCAATAGAGTTCTTCTTTTGTTTGAAAAATACAAATGACATGGGAAGCAATATATTATTATTATTACTCCCTTCCTAATATGCAGAAATCTGGGTTACTATTGCAAGCATTGTGCTCTACAATGACTACTTGTTGACTAGGGCACGTCATGTCCAATCGATGTCATTTAGTGTCCTTTTGTTGCTCTGTCATGTATGTCTCTGACACAGTTTTTTTTTCAATCTATATATATTAATGAAAACCGATCCGTCCGTAAACCGAACCGATTTTTTCGGTTAGGTTTTGTCCCGTTTTTCTAGAAAACGGTTCGGTTTACGGTTTTAAGATATAAGGTTATCGGTTTTTTCGGTTTTCAAGAAATCGGTTCGGTTTAAACCGAACCGAACCGTTGCTCATCCCTACAGCGTTCTACCGCCGACACTGCGGCGTAGGCTGGCTTGGACACGTCTCGTATCCGTTTTTTTTAAAAAAAAAAACGGGTGCGGGTCGTGACATGACCATTCTCCGTCTTAAATTACACGGAGAATGGCCATTCTCCTGCATTTTATGGTCAGTTGAAACTTTGGAGGGCCATAACTTTTGACTGGGAGGTCGAAACGAGGTCCCGTTTGTCCCAAAACGAGCGTATCTTCGAGGAGGTTGAAAGTAACAGCTTCATCGTTAGACGGCCTTTCGGAATTTTAGAATCGCAAAAAAATGATGTTTGGACCTCCGTTTTAGCAGTTTTGTCGAAATTTTAGAATGTGGGAGTGTTCTTGAAAGAAATTTGGTTGAGGAATTAGGATTAGAGTGGTGGAGGAGAATTTTCTAGGGTTTAGGGAGAGGGAGAGAGAGCTCTTCTTCTTTTTCTCTTTTGGAGGAGAGAGAGAGGAAATGATGAAATGAATAGGAAATTTGAGTTTGGGGGGTTGGGCTGCCCCCTAGTAAAATTTGGGCTGCCCCCTAGTAGAATCTCCACCAAATGGGCTGCCCCTAAGTAAGGGCTGCCTCTTAGTAAATGTGGAGGGGCCCCTATAAATTGCCATTTTTTTAACCTAAAAAAGGGGGTAATTACTTATTTGGTAACCAAATTTTATATTTTTATAGGCATAAAAAATTTGTTAAACAAATTAAATCAGAAGTTTCCATATTGTCACCATCATTTCCCGTATTTCGTATTTTGCCCGTATTTTGATTTTGCGTATATTTTAAATCTTGCCTAACTGCGGTACCCAGTTCGGTGGCAGAAGTTCGCAGCTTTCTTGGATTGGCCGGCTACTACCGGCGGTTCGTCTCTGATTTTGCAAGAATTTCAGCGCCGATGACCCAGTTGACCCGCAAGGATGTGCCGTTCGTTTGGACAGCAGAATGTCAGGAATCCTTTGAGAAATTGAAGCGAGGTTTGATAACGGCTCCCATTCTCACCCTTCCAGATGGGACTGGAGGATTCACAGTTTATTGCGACGCTTCAGGCAGAGGATTGGGATGTGTTTTGATGCAGCATGGGAAGGTAATTGCTTATGCGTCACGTCAACTCCGTGATCATGAGAAGAATTACCCGACCCACGACTTGGAGCTAGCAGCAGTAGTGTTTGCACTTAAGTTGTGGAGGCACTACTTGTACGGAGACAGAGTGGAGATATTTACTGATCACAAGAGCCTGAAGTACGTTTTCACCCAGAAGGATCTTAATATGCGGCAGAGAAGATGGCTCGAGCTACTTGTGGACTATGATGTGGACTTGCAGTATCACCCAGGGAAGGCCAACGTGGTAGCAGATGCATTGAGTCGGAGAGCCGGAGTCTACCTTCTAACAGCGCAACCAGAGCTATTGGCAGATCTTCAGAAGATGGGAATTGAAGTGATTCTTCCTTCCAATGTGGTCTTGATGGCCAGCCTACAGATACAGTCCACCATAGTTGAGAGGATCCGGACAGCACAATTAACAGATTCCAAGATTCAGCGGCTCAGAGCAGAGTGCGAGGCAGGGAGAAGGCCAGAGTTATGTATTCATGAGGATGGTACACTTCGACACGGCACGCGTCTTTGTGTACCCAGTGGAGATATCAGACAGGAAGTCATGGCAGAGGCTCACAGTTCGCAGTATTCCATTCACCCAGGCGGCACGAAGATGTACAGAGATATTCGTCAGCACTTTTGGTGGAATGGTATGAAGAAGGAGATAGCCCGGTATGTCTCTCGATGTTTGGTTTGCCAACAAGTCAAGGCTGAACATCAGAGGCCGGCTGGACTTCTTCAACCTTTACCGATCCCAGAATGGAAATGGGAGCACATAACCATGGATTTCGTGACTGGGTTACCCAGATCTCCGGCAGGCAGAGATGCTATTTGGGTCATTGTGGACAGGCTTACCAAGGTGGCACACTTTCTTCCCTTTAGAGTTGGACAGTCGACGGCGCAGCTAGCAGAGATGTATCTCAGGCAGATCGTCCGACTTCACGGAGTGCCAGTCAGCATAGTATCAGACAGGGATACGAGATTCACATCACACTTCTGGCGCAGTCTTCATCAAAGTTTGGGGACTCGTCTTAAGTTCAGCTCAGCGTATCATCCGCAGACAGATGGGCAGTCAGAGCGTACTATACAAACTCTCGAAGATATGTTGAGATCGTGTACCCTCGATTTTGGTGGTTCATGGGAGGATCACCTGCACTTGGTGGAATTCTCGTACAACAATAGTTTCCAGGCTAGTATCCAGATGGCACCCTTCGAGGCTCTGTATGGCAGGAAATGCAGATCTCCGTTAGCATGGGACGATATCGGAGAGAGGCAGATGCTCGGTCCAGAACTGATTTCTCAGACGGTTGAAGTGGTCAGAAGAATCAGATATCACCTCCGAGTTGCTCAGGATCGCCAGCGCCATTGGGCCGATGCTCATCGGCGTCCCTTAGAATTTGCTGTCGGCGACCATGTATTCCTTAGGATCTCGCCTACCCGCGGCGTCATTCGTTTTGGCGTACGGGGAAAGCTTAGTCCTAGGTATATAGGGCCGTTCGATATTCTGGAGCGAGTAGGCGATGTGTCCTATCGTCTCGCTCTTCCGCCGTCGTTAAGTGAGGTACATGATGTATTCCATGTGTCCCAGTTACGACGGTATATTCCGGACCCGAGCCATATCCTAGATCATTCGGAGTTGGTCGTTGGTACCAACCTTTCGTATGAGGAGAGGCCCGTGTCTATTTTGGACCGGAGGGAAAAGATACTCAAGAACAAGACTATTAAATTGGTCCGTGTTGCTTGGGGTCATCACTCTCTAGGTGAGTCAACGTGGGAGCGTGAGGACGACATCCGATCGCGATATCCCTATCTGTTTGACTCGTGAGGTATAATGTCTTTCTTATGCCTTATGCCTTCCCTTCCTTGCTTGCATTGCATGATTGTATGATCGAACTGCTTAGTGTAGCTTGCCTGTGATTAGTGTAGCTTGTCGTGGCAATCTCTAGCTCCTTGATTAAATTCCGAGGACGGAATTCTTTTAAGGTAGGTAGAGTTGTCACCCTCATTTCCCGTATTTCGTATTTTGCCCGTATTTTGATTTTGCGTATATTTTAAATCTTGCCTAACTGCGGTATTTCGATATTTCTCGTATTTTCTTATTCGAATTTTCGGTTTGGTTTAATATGACTTGGTTTGGTTTGTAGGAATGAGAACACCTTTAGCTATCTTGCACCCTCAAGAACACCACAACAACCCCCATTAAAATCCCACCAACTTTTTCTCTCTCCCCATAATTTCCATTTATTTCTTCTTCTTCTTCTTCCTCCTACCACCACCAACATCCCCACCATAGGCAAGTTGCACCTTGCCATTTAATAAGGACCCATTTTATTTAATATTTAGTTAGATTAGAGCTCTAGGACCAATGTTAGAGCTTGGCATTTTGGGTTTTGAAGCTTGGATTTCCCTAGATCTAGACTTTGTTCATTTTCGGATTTCTTTAGATTTGATCTATTAAACTTGAGTTTTGGTTGGTTTTATTGTTTCCATGTTGTAGAGGGTGGAATTTTACCCAAGTTAGAGCCTTGGAAGTCCGGATTTGGAGCTTGGATGGCCGACTTATGGTGTTCCAAAGTTTTGGAACCCATGGGTTCTCCTCCTCGGCTAGAGGAGGAAGACGACCCCCAGGCGCGCCTACTTGTCGGACTGCGCCTACTTTCTGGCCTCCTGGCCCGATGGCGCCTATTTTTTGGCCGTGCGCTCTTTAGCGCAGCGCGCCTTCCTGGCCGATTGCGCCTTCCAGGCCCGATCGCGCCTAGTTTTGGGCCGTACGCTTTTTAGCGCAGCGCGCCTATTTTTCTGGCCGCGCGCTGTTTAGCGCTCCGCGCCTCCTTACGGGCCACGCTGTTTAGCGCCTGGCCCGATTGCGCCTGCTCCCTTGACCTAGGCGCACTCTGGTGTGCTGCCTCCTTAGGCACACTCCAGTGTGCCTCTTCCTAGGCGCACTTGACCCTTGGACCCCAGACGCACTCTAGTGTGCTGCCACCCTAGGCGCACTCTAGTGTGCTGCCACCCTAGGCGCACTCTGGTGTGCTGCCTCAACCAGGCGCGCTCTAGTGTGCTGCTACCAGGCGCACTCTAGTGTGCTTGTTCCCTGGCACACCCTAGTTCACCTACACCCCTAGTGCCTTAGTGCCTGCTTTATAACTTGGTTTTCTTTGATATGATTGGAGCTTTTGGGATTTTGACTGCTCACATGCACAACTTGACTTGGTCTGACACGTCTTGACACTATTTTCTATGATTTGGCATGGTTTGGCCTGCAGCTAGTTTTCTCCTATCTGTTGAATATCTTGTTAATAACTGGGACCGGTAACTTGATAACTCGGCTTGACTTGATAGTGGCCCGTGGTGGCGCACTCCCGACTTGGCATGACTTGATAACTCAACTTGACTTGACTTGGTATGACTTGGCTTCACTTGATGTGGCCCGTGGCGGCGCACTCTTGACTCGACTTGACTTGTCTTGACACCGTGGGTGTACTACCTGTTGCTCTGTGCAAATCACTTGTCTTGTCTTGCATCATGTCTAAGGAGTGACTCCCTGGATACCACGGCCAGGGACTCACACTAAAATTGGACTAGGTAATGAGTAGACCAAATTAGAACATGGAGAATTCCTGGTCACAGGCAGTCTCGTTATCTGGAGGCATTAATGGACTTGTAGTTTGCCGACGAGTAGAGCACATTTCCAGCACACTGTCATGTGTTGCACCCTCTAAGTCACCTAAGGGTACATTTGTCTCCCGGGCAATGTACCCACCTATAACTCTCAACCCGCGGAAGGATAACTGGATGGTCTGCAGGGCTTGGGACTGGGAGTTTCTCACCTGCATCTTGTTAGTAATTAGGCTTGTGATAACCCTAGTTAGTTAAAATAGTAAGCCGTAGTACTTGCTTGGCCGTTGTGAAATGGATGTGGTCCAGCCTTGTCTAAGTCTTGTCTAGCCCCTGTACCTGGAACTCTTGGTCATGATTGTTTTACTTATCTCTAACGATAAATGGGTAGAGATAGTGAGCTATTCAGGCGAAGGGGTACAATCCCGGTCCTTGTTTGGTTAAGGATTGTAACCTGGCTCCCGGAATGGTTCCACGTCCCTAGTCATTTATCGCTCTGTGTACTTTTACTACTTGTACTTCTTTTATTATTTATGTTCTGATATGCTGGCTTTTGTTCTTATTTATGGCCTCCTTTGTGGCACTTGCTCTTTCTGGGGTTTGACCCAGCTGGTTTTGTGTGGCCAGATTTCGGAGCAGCTCCCGAGGATCTACCAAGCTTCCAGCCCAATGGTGAACACTAGACGGAACCCGGGCTACGAGTGGGTCTTCCCTTTTTGTTTCACCCACTCATATGTAAATTTATTCTTTTGAGGCGTTTGCCGACGAGCACCTATTAGCTCGATGCACATTTACTTACTGTCTGCCTACAGGCTGTAACATGATTAACAAATCCTAGGGTTGATCATGTATGACCGAACTCTTGCTAGTCCTATCATTTTGTACGACTAGCTTCATGATCATCCAATATGTAATATTTGGGACGCCTTATATATATATATTTGATGCTCTAACATCTTGTAACTCTGTTAATTGCTTGAGATTGAGACAATAGGCTTGACCTTAAGAGACTGCTGGCTTGTAGTAAACCCTCATATCTAGACAGCCGTGACCGTATAGTTGAGATGTATTCTATTTCAATATACGTAGCTGGCTGTGTCTGCCCCCGCTCTCCAGTATTCTGGTTCTGGGGCGTGACACGGTTTAAGTGGTGGCCCATGCAGGTCTTGGTATTCAAGAAATGTGAGGGTTTACCAAATAGATGTCTCAATCAATATTCGCCCTTGATCTCTGCTCGTATCTTCAAATCCCTGAGATTCTTGACCTGATCATTTTGCTTGTATAATTGATCTGTCCTGGACCTTTCCTTATTGTTCCCTATGTCATCTTCTTCAGCGGCATTACTCCCGGACCTGCCAACCAGCCAGAGGAAGCTCGACAAGCACTCCAGCACCAGGAAGATCAAGCTCAGCACTCTGGAGTAGCCTCTCGAGTTATGCCTTCCAGAGGCCCGGAACCTCCAGTTCAGGCAGCTCCGCCCGTTCAACCAGCTAGACAGGATGAGGGGCCTTTGGTGGGGCTTATCAGAGAACTGCTTGCATCCCAAGATCGTCGAGGTGACGCCTTGCACCAGGAGGTTCATGATGCACTAAACCGAGGAGGTCCCCAAGGAAATCAGGCGGCCAACAGTTTCAAGCATTTGAACCCTCCCTTCTTTGACGGCAGTGAAGATGCGATTGCCGCGGATGCTTGGCTTCAGGATACCGAGGTGGTCCTGGAAGCAGCTAGGACACCTGAAAATGAGAGGGTGGCGGTGGTACGCCTACAGTTGTTGGACTTTGCTCGCGATTGGTGGGCAGCTCAGGCCATGGGATTAGCAACACCAGTCACTTGGGCGACGTTCAGAGAGAGGTTCCAGACAAAGTACTTCGATGCGGTGGCACGGTACGACCTGCAGACCAGATTCACCAACTTGAAGCAAGGAGGCAGGACGGTCGATGGCTATGCGACCGAGTTTTCTAGGCTGAGTAGGTTCGCCCCCACCTTGGTGGCAACCGAGTTCGATAGGGCTCAGCGGTTCCAGCAAGGACTGCATTTGGAGATATTATTGGCTGTGGAACAGTTCGAGCACCAGACGTTCGATGCAGTATTGAAAGCAGCAAGGAGACATGAGTATACCTCCCGGAGAATTGTGGACAGGACCGGAGGCAGGAAGCGGTCCCACAACCAGATGCACCAATCTTCAGCTCCAGTCCCGGCAGCTAGGGGTATAACCATTGGAACTCCGAGGCGGGCGGCCTCAGTGACGTCGGTTCAGCATTCGACCCCGACGTACTCGCAGCAGCAGAAGCAGAAGCAGTCTTCCGCGGTGGGATGTTCTCATTGCGGGAAGCCGGGCCATGTAGTGGCAGAGTGTCGTAGGGCACGAGGATTGTGCCTGGCTTGTGGAGGAGCAGACCACCAGATAGGGACCTGCCCGAATAGGGGAGGTCCATCATCATCCAACCTTTCTAGTTCTTCGGTGAGGGGACCAGCCCCAGTTCCAGTCCAGCAGCAGCAGCAACAGCAGTACCCGAGGCCATTGGCGCCCCAGGCCCAGGCCTTTCAGCAGCAGAACCAGCAGCAGTTCACCCAGGCTCCGGCACAGAACCGACAAAGGGGTTTCCAGCAGAGGGGACCCGCAGCTAGAGGTCAGGCTATGATGATGACCATGGAAGAAGAAGTTGCACCAGGTGAGGTAGTGGCAGGTACTATTCTCGTCAACACTTTTCCAGCATCTGTATTATTTGATTCTGGTGCATCGCATTCATTCATGTCTGCACGATTTGCGACACGGATAGGGTTGGAGCCCGAGTCATTATCAGTGAGGCTCAATATACTTACTGGTAATGGTCTTGTGGGAGTAGATCGAGTGTTCTCCTCGTGTCGGATCGTAGTTAGCGGTAGAGAGTTCCCCGCTAGATTCATAGAATTCCCTATGGCAGACTATGATGTAGTCCTAGGCATGGATTGGTTGAGAAACCATTATGCTAGGATAGACTGCCATGTTGGCAGAGTTGTCTTTAGTATTCCCGGGGAGCCAGAGTTTTCATTTTCCAGAGGCACAGTAGAGCCATCTCCTCCAGTATTGCGGATGGCAGTAGCAGCAGTGCAGTTGCCCCGGATAGTTGAAGAGTTTCCAGATGTCTTCCCAGAGGAACTTCCAGGGATGCCACCAGAGCGGGAGATCGAGTTCACCATTGACTTGATTCCCGGGACAGCACCAGTATCAGAGCGAGTCTACAGAATGGCACCTTCAGAGTTGGAGATTTTGTACAAGATGATTGAAGAACTCAGGACCAAGGGATTCATTCGTGCAAGTGGATCGCCTTGGGGAGCCCCGATGCTTCTTGTGAAAAAGAAGGATGGTACGTCCAGGCTATGTGTTGATTATCGTACCTTGAACTCAGTGACAATCAAGAACAGATATCCTCTTCCAAGGATAGATGACTTATTTGATCAACTCAAAGGGGCTTCAGTTTTCTCGAAGATAGACTTGCGGTCAGGATACCACCAGATCAGAGTTAGAGAGCAGGACATCCCGAAGACGGCGTTCAGATCTAGGTACGGGCATTGGGAGTTTCTAGTTATGCCCTTTGGAGCGACCAATGCGCCGGCAGTGTTCATGGATCTCATGAACCGTATTTTCATGCCTTACTTGGATCAGTTTGTGATAGTATTCCTTGATGACATCCTGGTCTACAGCAAGAGTGAGGCGGAGCATGAACAGCATCTCCGTGTGGTTCTTCAGATTCTCAGAGAGCACCAGTTGTACGCCAAGTTCAGTAAATGCGAGTTCTGGCTCGATCGTATTTCATACTTGGGTCACATCATTACCCGAGGAGGAGTGGAAGTGGATCCCCAGAAGTTTGTGGCCATCGAGGCATGGCCAGTACCCAGTTCGGTGGCAGAAGTTCGCAGCTTTCTTGAATTGGCCGGCTACTACCGGCGGTTCGTCTCTGATTTTGCAAGGATTTCAGCGCCGATGACCCAGTTGACCCGCAAGGATGTGCCGTTCGTTTGGACAGCAGAATGTCAGGAATCCTTTGAGAAATTGAAGCGAGGTTTGATAACGGCTCCCATTCTCACCCTTCCAGATGGGACCGGAGGATTCACAGTTTATTGCGACGCTTCAGGCAGAGGATTGGGATGTGTTTTGATGCAGCATGGGAAGGTAATTGCTTATGCGTCACGTCAACTCCGTGATCATGAGAAGAATTACCCGACCCACGACTTGGAGCTAGCAGCAGTAGTGTTTGCACTTAAGTTGTGGAGGCACTACTTGTACGGAGACAGAGTGGAGATATTTACTGATCACAAGAGCCTGAAGTACGTTTTTACCCAGAAGGATCTTAATATGCGACAGAGAAGATGGCTCGAGCTACTTGTGGACTATGATGTGGACTTGCAGTATCACCCAGGGAAGGCCAACGTGGTAGCAGATGCATTGAGTCGGAGAGCCGGAGTCTACCTTCTAACAGCGCAACCAGAGCTATTGGCAGATCTTCAGAAGATGGGAATTGAAGTGATTCTCCCTTCCAATGTGGTCTTGATGGCCAGCCTACAGATACAGTCCACCATAGTTGAGAGAATCCGGACAGCACAATTAACAGATTCCAAGATTCAGCGGCTCAGAGCAGAGTGCGAGGCAGGGAGAAGGCCAGAGTTATGTATTCATGAGGATGGTACACTTCGACACGGCACGCGTCTTTGTGTACCCATTGGAGATATCAGACAGAAAGTCATGGCAGAGGCTCACAGTTCGCAGTATTCCATTCACCCAGGCGGCACGAAGATGTACAGAGATATTCGTCAGCACTTTTGGTGGAATGGTATGAAGAAGGAGATAGCCCGGTATGTCTCTCGATGTTTGGTTTGCCAACAAGTCAAGGCTGAACATCAGAGGCCGGCTGGACTTCTTCAACCTTTACCGATCCCAGAATGGAAATGGGAGCACATAACCATGGATTTCGTGACTGGGTTACCCAGATCTCCGGCAGGCAGAGATGCTATTTGGGTCATTGTGGACAGGCTTACCAAGGTGGCACACTTTCTTCCCTTTAGAGTTGGACAGTCGACGGCGCAGCTAGCAGAGATGTATCTCAGGCAGATCGTCCGACTTCACGGAGTGCCAGTCAGCATAGTATCAGACAGGGATACGAGATTCACATCACACTTCTGGCGCAGTCTTCATCAAAGTTTGGGGACTCGTCTTAAGTTCAGCTCAGCGTATCATCCGCAGACAGATGGGCAGTCAGAGCGTACTATACAAACTCTCGAAGATATGTTGAGATCGTGTACCCTCGATTTTGGTGGTTCATGGGAGGATCACCTGCACTTGGTGGAATTCTCGTACAATAATAGTTTCCAGGCTAGTATCCAGATGGCACCCTTCGAGGCTCTGTATGGCAGGAAATGCAGATCTCCGTTAGCATGGGACGATATCGGAGAGAGGCAGATGCTCGGTCCAGAACTGATTTCTCAGACGGTTGAAGTGGTCAGAAGAATCAGAGATCACCTCCGAGTTGCTCAGGATCGCCAGCGCCATTGGGCCGATGCTCATCGGCGTCCCTTAGAATTTGCTGTCGGCGACCATGTATTCCTTAGGATCTCGCCTACCCGCGGCGTCATTCGTTTTGGCGTACGGGGAAAGCTTAGTCCTAGGTATATAGGGCCGTTCGATATTCTGGAGCGAGTAGGCGATGTGTCCTATCGTCTCGCTCTTCCGCCGTCGTTAAGTGAGGTACATGATGTATTCCATGTGTCCCAGTTACGACGGTATATTCCGGACCCGAGCCATATCCTAGATCATTCGGAGTTGGTCGTTGGTACCAACCTTTCGTATGAGGAGAGGCCCGTGTCTATTTTGGACCGGAGGGAAAAGATACTCAAGAACAAGACTATTAAATTGGTCCGTGTTGCTTGGGGTCATCACTCTCTAGGTGAGTCAACGTGGGAGCGTGAGGACGACATCCGATCGCGATATCCCTATCTGTTTGACTCGTGAGGTATAATGTCTTTCTTATGCCTTACGCCTTCCCTTCCTTGCTTGCATTGCATGATTGTATGATCGAACTGCTTAGTGTAGCTTGCCTGTGATTAGTGTAGCTTGTCGTGGCAATCTCTAGCTCCTTGATTAAATTTCGAGGACGGAATTCTTTTAAGGTAGGTAGAGTTGTCACCCTCATTTTCCGTATTTCGTATTTTGCCCGTATTTTGATTTTGCGTATATTTTAAATCTTGCCTAACTGCGGTATTTCGATATTTCTCGTATTTTCTTATTCGGATTTTCGGTTTGGTTTAATATGACTTGGTTTGGTTTGTAGGAATGAGAACACCTTTAGCTATCTTGCACCCTCAAGAACACCACAACAACCCCCATTAAAATTCCACCAACTTTTTCTCTCTCCCCATAATTTCCATTTATTTCTTCTTCTTCTTCTTCCTCCTACCACCACCAACATCCCCACCATAGGCAAGTTGCACCTTGCCATTTAATAAGGACCCATTTTATTTAATATTTAGTTAGATTAGAGCTCTAGGACCAATGTTAGAGCTTGGCATTTTGGGTTTTGAAGCTTGGATTTTCCTAGATCTAGACTTTGTTCATTTTCGGATTTCTTTAGATTTGATCTATTAAACTTGAGTTTTGGTTGGTTTTATTGTTTCCATGTTGTAGAGGGTGGAATTTTACCCAAGTTAGAGCCTTGGAAGTCCGGATTTGGAGCTTGGATGGCCGACTTATGGTGTTCCAAAGTTTTGGAACCCATGGGTTCTCCTCCTCGGCTAGAGGAGGAAGACGACCCCCAGGCGCGCCTACTTGTCGGACTGCGCCTACTTTCTGGCCTCCTGGCCCGATGGCGCCTATTTTTTGGCCGCGCGCTCTTTAGCGCAGCGCGCCTTCCTGGCCGATTGCGCCTTCCAGGCCCGATCGCGCCTAGTTTTGGGCCGTGCGCTTTTTAGCGCAGCGCGCCTATTTTTCTGGCCGCGCGCTGTTTAGCGCCGCGCGCCTCCTTGCGGGCCACGCTATTTAGCGCCTGGCCCGATTGCGCCTGCTCCCTTGACCTAGGCGCACTCTGGTGTGCTGCCTCCTTAGGCGCACTCCAGTGTGCCTCTTCCTAGGCGCACTTGACCCTTGGACCCCAGGCGCACTCTAGTGTGCTGCCACCCTAGGCGCACTCTAGTGTGCTGCCACCCTAGGCGCACTCTGGTGTGCTGCCTCAACCAGGCGCGCTCTAGTGTGCTGCTACCAGGCGCACTCTAGTGTGCTTGTTCCCTGGCACACCCTAGTTCACCTACACCCCTAGTGCCTTAGTGCCTGCTTTATAACTTGGTTTTCTTTGATATGATTGGAGCTTTTGGGATTTTGACTGCTCACATGCACAACTTGACTTGGTCTGACACGTCTTGACACTATTTTCTATGATTTGGCATGGTTTGGCCTGCAGCTAGTTTTCTCCTATCTGTTGAATATCTTGTTAATAACTGGGACCGGTAACTTGATAACTCGGCTTGACTTGATAGTGGCCCGTGGTGGCGCACTCCCGACTTGGCATGACTTGATAACTCAACTTGACTTGACTTGGTATGACTTGGCTTCACTTGATGTGGCCCGTGGCGGCGCACTCTTGACTCGACTTGACTTGTCTTGACACCGTGGGTGTACTACCTGTTGCTCTGTGCAAATCACTTGTCTTGTCTTGCATCATGTCTAAGGAGTGACTCCCTGGGTACCACGGCCAGGGACTCACACTAAAATTGGACTAGGTAATGAGTAGACCAAATTAGAACATGGAGAATTCCCGGTCACAGGCAGTCTCGTTATCTGGAGGCATTAATGGACTTGTAGCTTGCCGACGAGTAGAGCACATTTCCAGCACACTGTCATGTGTTGCACCCTCTAAGTCACCTAAGGGTACATTTGTCTCCCGGGCAATGTACCCACCTATAACTCTCAACCCGCGGAAGGATAACTGGATGGTCTGCAGGACTTGGGACTGGGAGTTTCTCACCTGCATCTTGTTAGTAATTAGGCTTGTGATAACCCTAGTTAGTTAAAATAGTAAGCCGTAGTACTTGCTTGGCCGTTGTGAAATGGATGTGGTCCAGCCTTGTCTAAGTCTTGTCTAGCCCCTGTACCTGGAACTCTTGGTCATGATTGTTTTACTTATCTCTAACGATAAATGGGTAGAGATAGTGAGCTATTCAGGCGAAGGGGTACAATTCCGGTCCTTGTTTGGTTAAGGATTGTAACCTGGCTCCCGAAATGGTTCCACGTCCCTAGTCATTTATCGCTCTGTGTACTTTTACTACTTGTACTTCTTTTATTCTTTATGTTCTGATATGCTGACTTTTGTTCTTATTTATGGCCTCCTTTGTGGCACTTGCTCTTTCTGGGGTTTGACCCAGCTGGTTTTGTGTGGCCAGATTTCGGAGCAGCTCCCGAGGATCTACCAAGCTTCCAGCCCAATGGTGAACACTAGACGGAACCCGGGCTACGAGTGGGTCTTCCCTTTTTGTTTCACCCACTCATATGTAAATTTATTCTTTTGAGGCGTTTGCCGACGAGCACCTATTAGCTCGATGCACATTTACTTACTGTCTGCCTACGGGCTGTAACATGATTAACAAATCCTAGGGTTGATCATGTATGACCGAACTCTTGCTAGTCCTATCATTTTGTACGACTAGCTTCATGATCATCCAATATGTAATATTTGGGACGCCTTATATATATATATATTTGATGCTCTAACATCTTGTAACTCTGTTAATTGCTTGAGATTGAGACAATAGGCTTGACCTTAAGAGACTGCTGGCTTGTAGTAAACCCTCATATCTAGACAGCCGTGACCGTATAGTTGAGATGTATTCTATTTCAATATACGTAGCTGGCTGTGTCTGCCCCCGCTCTCCAGTATTCTGGTTCTGGGGCGTGACACATATATGTTGAAGATAATACCATGAATCTAGTTAACATACTTAATATATTTAAATTAAAATTTGTTATATTATCATATAGTTAGTTTAAATATAGTTTAAATATGAAATATATTTCAATTAAAATTTGTTCTATGTGGAACTTTGGATATTTGTTTAGATAATAGCATGTAGTTAATTTAAATATAGTTTAAATATCAAATATATTAAAATTGAATTTGTTTATAGGATTTTGGACATATGTTTACATAATTCTAAGAAATTACATTATTTTTACATCTAATTGAAATAAGTTTAAATTATTTTTTGGATATACATTATCATAGTTAAATACTTTTATTAATCAGTGTGTGATATAGAAACAGCTTGGACAGCTCACTTTTGAGTCGTCTCTCACTATAATGGTAAAATACTATGGTAAATATATTATAAATGACTAAAAATATTATACTAAATTTTAACTTGATACCCTCAACTATTCTATTTTTCAATTTGATAATGTAAACATAATAATAATAATGAAACAGTCCCTTCACCACCCAACCACCCCTCACCCGGTTGTACCACTCCCGCAGCCGCCCCCACCTGCGACCCTACCGCCATAACCCCCACACCCGCAACGTGCCCCTACCTATAGTGATGACTATACATGTAAAGTTGTTATACATGTTTTATAATCCCAAACTTGTAATCCACTACGAAATTGAAATCCTCAATCAACTTCTCGTGATAAGTAATCAAAAAAAAAAATTGTAACCAATTCTTGTTTGTTTTTTTTTTCAATATTATGAAACATTTCATATTTCAACTTGATACCCTAAACTTTAGATTCCAATTTTTTCAATTTAATGTTCTTAAAAAAAAATACTAATCAGACTACCATTTCCTCACCCAACCATCCCTCACCCGGTTGTACCAATATCTCCGCAGTCGCCCCCACGTCCGCCCCCACCGCCACACCCCCCACCCAAATCCCGTACTGTGCCCCTACATATACATGTAAATTTTTTATACATTGTGTATGATCCCCAACTTGTGAATCCACTACGAACTTGAAAATTCCAATTTATGTGTATCAACTTCTCGTGACAAGTATATATATATATATATATATATATATATATATATATATATATATATATATATATATATATATATATATATATATATATATATATAATTTAAAATTTTTATTCATTATTTATAATCCCCAACTCGTGGATCTACTACAAAATTAAAAAGTCCAATCTGTGTTGTATCTAACTTTAGTGTGATACGTAATCAAATAAAATATTATTTTAAACATTTTCTTGTTTGTTATTTTTCCTAACATTAGGATACCTTCTTCTTCAATCCAATAAAATAGGCACGAACAATGTAACTGCAGTTTTGAACTAGCCATTAAGAAGCTGAAATGTATAAGATAAAATGGGTCCAAGCCTTGTGGTCTAGCGGTAAGACCATGGACATTCGGATTGGCGGCCTGGGCCCCGAAGATAAAGTTTAGGTGTAGGATGGTTGTGTGCGTGAAAAAAAAATATATATATATATATGTGTAAGATAAGGCATTTTATAAAGGCACTGCAGTTTTTGATCAGGACTAGCCTATTTTAAAACTTTGTATTATTTACAAGTTTGCCATCGAAAAATTGATCAGGGCTATCCCACTCTTTGGTATAAGTCACTAGTGCAAACAAGGACTGCCCAATTTTCTGGCAGTCCTTACTGTATGTAGGGCTGCCAGAAATTTGGACAGTCCTTATTTGCACTAGTGACTTATACAAAAGAGTGGGATAGCCCTGATCAATTTCTTCAATGGCAAACTTGTAAATAATACAAAATTAAAAATGGGATAGCCCTGGTCAAAAAGTAAAATGCCTTTATAAAAAGCCATAAGATAAATGGGTGCACTTCATTCTAACCCCCACCCCTTCCCTCTTCTTAGACTAATATATAGATGTGGGCATACGATTCTTAACAAGTCGGTTCCTAAAATTTAGAATTTAAACGGGACAAACCGGGACGAGTCCTATTTTCAAAATAAACGGAATCCCGGACCGACCCGTTTCTAGGGGCATGTAATTTTTTTTTATCAATTTTGATTTTGATTTTTTTTTTTTTTTTTTTGCTATTATAGTTTACAGATAATAGAACAAGTTATTGTTTAGTAAACAAATTCTAGAAATTTGGAAATACATAAGACTTGTTTTGTTCTTATAGATAATATAACATATATAAATGTTTAATGTTCAAGATTTTTTAAATTTTTTTGACCCGTTTGGACCCGCGAGTCGGCCAGTTCGGACTCGTTCCGAACGGGTCGAGTCCGTTCCGATTCTAATATTTTTTAGACCCGTCCTGTTCCGTCCCGCCAATTAACAAATCCGGTCCGAATCTATAAAATTTAGGTCCGACCCAACCCGTGGCCACCTCTACTAACATACTATAATTCCTAACTCATCTATAGTCGAATTGACCGTAGATCAACCTACACAATCAATGTGTTCCCTTCATCACCAAAGCATTTTCCAATCGTCTTATTCTAGGGATTGGTCCAACAATCAAGTTTTGTCTTATCTCCGTCCTACCCGATTGGTCCAACAGTAAGGTTTTTTCTTCTTTCTCCCTGTGCCCCCTTCACCCTTCCATTTCGTACTATTGCCAAATTTTATATAACTTATTGTCACGATTTGAGCTGGCGTGGAACAGAATGGAACATCCCGTGCATAAAAACTCAATAGCTAGGGACGTCATGCGGACGGTCGAGAATCGGCACCATTCTACCACGGGTATAAACGACGGCCGACCACGCGGTCCGTCGTGCGGCGTCCAATGGGCGTCGGAAAGACGTTGTACACATAGAACGGGTGGCTGGACGGCATCGACTGTCGTAGGCGTCGTGAAGACGTCGGGGGCGCCTTCGGCGTCGGGACGAAGCGAGGCGTTGAGTTGCCGGCGTCGAAAGACGTCGATCGTCCCGTGAGGCTCGGGAGCGCGCGGAGTGTGCGAGGTGTACGTGTGGGACGATGATGAAAATGCCAGTGCGGATAAGATCTGCACGAATAGTCCAAAGCGATATGACGACCAACTAAAAATCGTGTACGGGAAGACACACGATTTAACTGAACCCGTACGTGCTGGATTAAAAAAAAAATATTAAAAAAAAAAAAAAAAAATCGATTGTCTCCATAATTATCATATATTTTTTTATCGTTCATATTAGTTCACCAAAATCGTTCATAATAGATTACTAAAATGTTAAACTTTGGGAAAGTAAATAATCCACCATGTATAGATATGCTTAAAAGCAAAAAATCGTTCATATTAGATTACTATAATGGTTATAATTATAGAAACATTTAGATATGCTTAAAAGCAAAAATTATCGTTTCGTACTAGATCATTAAAGTGTTTAACTTTTTTGCAAGAAAATACATATGCAATGTCTATAATTATAAGAACATTCAAATATGCTTAAAAGTGAAAATTATATATATATATATATATATATATATATATATATATATATATATATATATATATATATATGTTGGTGTTTTATTCTATGTGTTGTGTGTGTTCACAACATTCTATTGTTAAAAGATAGTCCCACATCGGAAAATCACACCAATATGTATCTCTATATATTACTTATGAAGGAATAGAGAGATGCACATGGGTTGAGGCCCAATGGAGGGTGCCATGTGGGAGGATTTTACATAGAAGTGAGAATAAGAAACCAACTTTTGGCCAAAATGAAAATAGATTGGAGCTAAGCCCCGAAGGGGCTTAGCGACTCGGACTCGGGGATCCAGAAAATCCGGATCTGACATTAAACCAGGGCGTGCGTTCAGAATTTGAAAAGCCCATCTCGTGCCTATAATATCAGAAGCATCTCCTCTCTCTAAGGTTACAGAAAATAATCAGAGAATTTCCAGAGAGAGAGAGAAGTGCTGCTGCTATTCCGAGGAGTCGTCGACATTTTTGGCCAGCGTTCTAAAGTTCTCTTCGAACTTGCTGGTTCCTGGAGGCTTGACCGTAAGGCGGATATAGCTTTGAGCGCCGGTGATCTTTCACCCCAGCAGGCTTTCTTCTTCCTCTGTTGCCTTCGAGAATACTGTCGCTTCTCTTTAGAAGTTATACGGTTCTGTTGCCTTCGAGAATACCGTCGCTTCTCTTTAGAAGTTATACGGTTCTGTTGCCTTCGAGAAATATTACGAAATCTCTTTAGATTCTCGTAATACAACATCACCTTCTTTAGGGTGTTGTTGCTGGAAACATTGTCTTTACAATAGTTTCTGAAAACATGTTTTTCCATCGATTATTCGCCAAGGGACTAACAATCTCAAAGCCATATCGAAAAGATGGATAACTCACGTGCATCGCTCGTCAATACCGACTTTAACAAGTTGGAGAAATTCGACGGCGAACATTTCCAAATCTGGAAACGGAAAGTAACCTTAAACATTCAACTCGTGGAAGTTGATCACGTGCTGAATGAGGAAGAACCGATCGTTCCAACAACCGGAACCGCAGAAGTTATTGCAGCTGCTAAGTCCAAGCAGGCAAAATGGATTAGAGAAAACAGTATCTGTAAACTGTTGATTCTCAATAGCATGGAAGACTCTCTGGCAGAGTCCTATTCCAAGAAGAATTCTGCCAAAGAGATTTGGGACTCCTTGGGGAAATTGTACGAAGATGACGAGAATCGGTCCAAGATCTTCTTGGTTGAAAGATACCACAAGTGGACCTTCGAAGATGAGAAGGCTATGCTGCCCCAAGTAAAGGAGTTTCTGAAGCTGCGCCAAAAGTTGGATGACGAGAAGATGCCTCTTGTCGACAAGTTTGTCGTTGGAGGAATCGTCTCTAAACTTCCTGCGGGTTGGAGCAACTTCTATGCAAGGATGCATCGCAAGAAGCTGGACATATGTATGGAAGATCTCCTGCAAGAGATCCATGTTGAGGACGAGATGCGCTCTCAACAGAAGATGGATTCTCTGTCCAAACAACTGGCGAAAGCAAATCTGGTCCAAACCAGAGAGTACAAGGGGAAGCAAACGGCTTCTCCTCACAAGAAGAAGAAGGACTTCACTAATCTGAAAGTGAAGAGTCCTTCATTCAAGAATCAGAAGTCCAAGTCCCATGTGACTTGTTACAAATGTGGCAAGAAGGGCCACTACAAAAGTGACTGCAAGGAACCAGAAAAAGGTGAGCCTAGTAATGTTTCTTTGGTTACTAATCTGGTTGCAATGATAACGCAGGTTGCAAATGTGGGGGTTGACTCGGACTGGTGGATAGACACTGGTGCGACATGTCATGTCTGCTCAGACAAGGAATGGTTCGACTCCTATGAGCCAACTTCCGAGAAAGTCATAATGGCAAACCAAGCACAAGCTGAAGTACTGGGGATCGGGACGGTGGAGCTGAAACTCACATCGGGAAACACTCTGACGCTTCAAGGAGTGAAGCATGTTCCTGCAATTGCTAAGAACCTGATCTCTGGGAGCCTGCTTTGTAACGCAGGCTTGAGGATGGACATCAATGTTGGCCAGATGGTGATGTCCAAGAAGGGTACATTCTTCGGAAAAGCTTTCCAGACTGAAGGAATGTACAAAATTCAGCTTGTTGTAACCCAGAAAAATGATATTAATGCTATTTCTACTTTGAACTATTCTTTTGAGTTGTGGCATAATAGGCTAGGACATGTTCATTGTAAAAGAATTAATAAGATGTCTAGCCTAGGACTTATCTCCAAGTGTGGGGGTAAGGTAGAGAAATGTGAAGTGTGTGCTCAGACGAAGATCACAAGGAAACCCTTTCACAGGGTCCATCGAAGCACAGATCTTCTGGAGTTGGTTCACTCAGATATCTGTGATTTCAAGCAATTCTCTACAAAAGCCGGGATGAAGTATTTTATTACTTTCATCGATGACTTCTCAAAGTATGCTTTTGTCTACCTGCTCAAGTCTAAAGACGAAGCATTCGAGAAGTTCAAGGAGTTCAGGGCTGAGGCTGAACGGCAAACTGGACAACAACTCAAAAGGCTAAGGAGTGATCGAGGCGGGGAGTATCGGTCTCATGATTTCTCATCATTCTGTAAAGAACATGGAATCATAAATGAGACGACGGCTCCGTACTCTCCTCAATCCAACGGAGTAGCAGAAAGGAAGAACAGAACGTTGACAGAGATGATGAACTCTATGCTGTTGACTGCGGGTCTTCCAAAGAGCTTCTGGGGAGAAGCTGCATTAACGGCTACTTTCATTCTCAATAGAGTACCGTATGCAACTTCGGACATAACACCTCATGAACTCTGGTTCAAAGTCAGACCTAACTTGAATATCATTCGAGTGTGGGGGTGTCTGGCTTACGTGAAGCTCCCAGATTTGAAGATTCAGAAGCTGGGGACTAGGACCACTATGGCTATCTTCTTGGGTTATGCCGAGAAGAGTGATGCTCAGAGATTCCTTGATATAGAATCAAATCATATCATTGAATCTCGCGATGCTGAATATTTTGAAGACAAGTTTGCAAGGCACAAAAATATTGTTCTCGCGAATCTTCCGGAGAATGATGAGAGTGCAAAGCAGACAGAAGTCCTTAAAGAACCAGTAGTCCAAGAAGAAGCTATTGTCGAAGAGACACCAGTTGAACCAGAACTCGCTGAGCCGTCAACTAAGCGAGTAAGGAGGCCGAAAGACTTCGGAGATGACTTCGTCACTTATCATGTGGAAGCAGATCCGCTTGCCTATGATGAAGCGATGAAGACCAGAGATGTTGTATTCTGGAAGAAGGCGATAGACAATGAGATTGACTCAATCACCTCCAATAATACATGGGTGTTAGTTGACCTGCCAGAAGGAGCAAGACTCATCGGATGCAAATGGATCTTCAAGAAGAAGATGAAAGCAGATGGAACCATCGACAAATTCAAGGCCAGGCTAGTGGCCAAAGGGTTTGCTCAGAAACAGGGGATCGACTATTTTGATACTTATGCTCCAGTAGCTCGGATGACAACCATCAGATTGTTAATTGCTCTAGCAGCAATACACAAACTAGTGATACATCAGATGGATGTGAAAACGGCATTTCTTAATGGCGAGCTGACAGAAGAGATCTACATGCAACAACCAGAAGGTTTTGTCGTCAGAGGTCTGGAAGACAAAGTCTGCAAGTTGATGAAGTCTCTGTATGGTTTGAAACAAGCTCCCAAAATGTGGCATGAGAAGTTTGACAAAGTGATAAGGTCAAATGGCTACAAGGTCAGTGAAACAGACAAGTGTGTCTATACTAAGTTTGCTGACGGAAGAGGAGTTATCGTTTGTCTATACGTTGACGACATGCTAATCCTAGGTACGGATTTAAGCTGTGTCACAGAGACAAAGAAATTTCTCTCGACCAAGTTCAGTATGAAGGACTTGGGGGATGCCGATGTTATCTTGGGGCTCAAGATCATCCGGACAGGCACGGGAATAGCACTGTCACAATCTCATTACATTAAAAAAATGCTCACTCGATACGGGTATCAAGATCTTCCTATAATTGATACACCGTACCGGAGTGATCAGAAGCTGGAGCCAAATTCGAGAGAAAGCGTTAAGCAATTGGGGTACGCCAGCGTCATCGGAAGCTTGATGTACGCTACTACTGCCACAAGGCCTGACATAGCTTTTGCGGTGGGAATGCTGAGTCGGTTCACTAGCAACCCAGGCGTTGAACACTGGAACGCTGTGAAGCGTGTTATGAGATATCTAAAAAAGACTCATACATTTGCACTATACTACAGCGGAGATCCGTCAGTAGTGGAAGGCTTCAGTGATGCTAGCTGGTGTTCAGAGGTGGAGAGCGAGTATTCTACAGGTGGATTCATATTCGTCTTGGGCGGAGCTGCTATATCGTAGAAATCGAAGAAGCAGACAATGTTATCTCGCTCCTCCATGGAATCTGAATTCTTTGCATTGGATGCTGCTGCAGATGAAGCAGAGTGGCTTCGGGAGCTCATGTATGATCTTCCAGTGGTTGGAGCTCAGATACCGACAATCCCGATATACTGTGACAACCAGGCGGCAGCAGCAGTAGCATCAAATGAACTCTTTAACGGGAAGAAGAGGACTGTGCGGTTAAAGCACAGAGCAGTGAACGATCTTATCAAACGAGACGTCATTGCAGTGATCGATGTTCGGAGTCAGGAGAACCTGGCGGATCCGTTCACGAAAGGCCTCAAACGACAGCTGGTCGAGGACACAGCAAGGAAGATGGGTTTGAAGGCATTCTAATATTGTGTCATTATAATCCTATCAATAAATTTTATGTTATTGGTTCAAAGAGAAATCTACCAGATATTTAATTTTTTGATTCAAGGGAGGACTATTGACTGGAAAAATATTAGTTAACAGTGGGTACTTGTTCTGCGGAACATGGAAGGGTTTCGGACCCAGAATCACTGTTGTCTACTATGAATTTTCTACGAAAAATTGATCCTGTGGAAAGGATGGTATAATGCCTTAATGAGTTCTCAGACTGAGTGAAGGTCTGTTATGCTTTACAGGAAGCATGGTAGCACAGCACTACAAGGAGTGTGACTCCATGCTATGTGTGGCGGTGACTCCACCATGAGGTTCTCGAAAGAGGTAAATCCTCGGCTATGTTAGCCAAGTCACAGCGGCGTAGCACCGCAAATAGGCAGTTGGCCTAATGCTGTATATTGAATTAAAGAGGGATGTAGTCAGCACTACAAAGAGGAGGTGTTCCTCATGTTACGGGTGGCACGACACCACAATGAGGTAAACCCGGCTAGGGATAAAGCCTCGGCCTTGCAAGCCATGTCGTAGCGGCGTAACACCGCACAGAAGCGTAAGGCTTCATGCTGGATAGTTTGGCACTACAAAGGGGCTAGACCTCATGCTACGGGTAGTATGACACTACGATGAGGTTCCCGGTGATTCGGGGTAAGGTCCTCGGCTTAAGGCCATGTCATAGCGGCGTAGCACCGCAAAGGAAGCGTTGGACGCTTCATGCCATGTCTCTTTAATAAAGAACTCACCTATAATGTATGGACAGAAAAAATAGGCCGTTTCTTGAGGGTAAATTTGTAGACGCCCAAAATACATACATTGAAATCCAGGCTGGCACAAGGCCTTTAATGTGCAGCCAGAAGCACAGATAACTACATTATGTGAGTGGAAAAAATTACAGTTGTGGTACAGAATTCAAGGCGTAGTCCATTCTTGTATCATACTGTTGTTCAACCCATGCGGAAAGATTCAAGTCGTCAGCGACATCTATCCTAATGCATAATGGACAGTTATTATGTGGAACGCTTAACTCATATATATAGAGATATGTGGGGGATTGTTGGTATTTTATTCTATGTGTTGTGTGTGTTCACAACATTCTATTGTTAAAAGATAGTCCCACATCGAAAAATCACACCAATATGTATCTCTATATATTACTTATGAAGGAATAGAGAGATGCACATGGGTTGAGGCCCAATGGAGGGTGCCATGTGGGGGGATTTTACATAGAGGTGAGAATAAGAAACCAACTTTTGGCCAAAATAAAAATAGATTGGAGCTAAGCCCCGAAGGGGCTTAGCGACTCGGACTCGGACTCGGACTCGGACTCGGGCTCGGGCTCGGACTTGGGCTTGGGCTAATGGGCTTTTGAGGCTTAATGTGGCGTACTGAGCGTACGGGACGTACGGGACGTACGGGTCGTACGGGTCGAGCGGGTCGAGCGGGTCGAGCGGGTCGAGTGGGCCGTTCAAATTATGTAACGTCCGCGGGTCTTGTGGGCTCAGATCCGAAAATGGCTCAGATCCAGAAAATCCGGATCTGGCATTAAACCAGGGCGTGCGTTCAGAATTTGAAAAGCCCATCTCGTGCCTATAATATCAGAAGCATCTCCTCTCTCTAAGATTACAGAAAATAATCAGAGAATTTTCAGAGAGAGAGAGAAGTGCTGCTGCTATTCCGAGGAGTCGTCGACATATTTGGCCAGCGTTCTAAAGTTCTCTTCGAACTTGCTGGGTCCTGGAGGCTTGTCCGTAAGGCGGATATAGCTTTGAGCGCCGGTGATCTTTCACCCCAGCAGGCTTTATTCTTCCTCTGTTGCCTTCGAGAATACCGTCGCTTCTCTTTAGAAGTTATACGGTTCTGTTGCCTTCGAGAATACCGTCGCTTCTCTTTAGAAGTTATACGGTTCTGTTGCCTTCGAGAAATATTACGAAATCTCTTTAGATTCTCGTAATACAACGTCACCTTCTTTAGGGTGTTGTTGCTGGAAACATTGTCTTTACAATAGTTTCTGAAA
>JANAVB010044218.1:26499965-26508566 GCA_029216955.1 Iris pallida
TTTTTTTTTTTTTTTGAGTTTATGCTCTAGTTTAAATCAAAATATAGTTCAATAGATATGTCAGTTTAAATCAAAATTTAGTTGAATAAAAATATTGGAGACTTTTTTTCCCACGTATATTTCTGATTTTCTGCAATGTTTGCAATCTGAGTGGGCAACAGTGTTTGGATTGAAGTTGGGTTTTAGTAGGGACTCGGTGTCAGTTTTGGGTTCATGGGAGGGACTCAAAAGGGTCCGTCAATTTTGGACGGACTCCATCGACGTTTTTCCGTTTAAATATATTATTTATTTTGTGATCAAATAGTTGGTTTAGAAATATTCTTGTGCCCAATTGAAATTACATTTAAAATATACTTTTGGATATATATAAGGTAAAATATAATTAGAGTACCAACCAGAGAACAGAAATTTTAACGAAATTGTGAAAAAAATAATAAGTTTGAGAAAATTTTAATTTGGGTAACGAAACTACATTTTCTATGGCGTGCTGGGGGATTTGGGTACGGCAGAGGAGTCTGGTGGGTCGGGCGCGCCTTGAGCAATGGAGTGTCATGGTGGCAACGCCATGAGTGATGAAGTGTCATGAGTGGAGTGTCATGATGTCATAAATGGAGTGTCATGAGTGGCGCGCCATGAGTGATAGAATGTCATGAGTGATGTTCCATGAGTAATGGAGTGTCATGGTGGTGGAGTGTGGTTGGCTGGGTGGTGGAGTGTGGTTGGCTGGTGTCACGTCCCAGAACCAGAATACTGGAGAGCGGGGACAGACATAGCCAGCTACGTATATGAAATGGATTCCATCTCGCTATACGGTCACGGCTGTCTAGATACATGAGGGTTTATCTACAAGCCAACAGTCTCTTAAGGTCATGAACAAGCCTAGTGTCTCAATCACAAGCAAGTAAGTAAATGTTACAAGATGTATGATCATTAAATATACAATAATAAGACGTCCCAAAATATTACATATTCAGCTGATCATGAAGCTAGTCGTTACAAAATGTTAGGACTAGCAAGAGTTTAGTCATACATGATCAACCCTAGGATCTGTTAATCATGTTACAGCCCGTAGGTAGACAGTAAGTAAATGCAATCGAGCTAAACAGGTGCTCGTCGGCTAAACGCCTCAAAAGAATATTTTTACAATAGAGTGGGAGAGCCAAAAATAATCCACTCATTGCCAGGATTTCTTCTAGTGTTCACCATCTGGCTGGAAGGTCGGTAGATCCTCTGGAGCTGCTCCGAAATCTGGCCACACAAAACCAGCTGGGTCAGACCCCAGAAAGAGCAAGTGCCATCTGGTTGTGGGACCGCTTCCTGCCTCCGGTCCTGTCCACAATTCTCCGGGAGGTATACTCATGCCTCCTTGCTGCCTTCAACACTGCATCGAACGTCTGGTGCTCGAACTGCTCGACAGCCAATAATATCTCTAAGTGCAGTCCTTGCTGGAACCGCTGAGCCCTATCGAACTCGGTTGCCACCAAGGTGGGGGCGAACCTACTCAGCCTAGAAAACTCGGTCGCATAGCCATCGACCGTCCTGCCTCCTTGCTTCAAGTTGGTGAACCTGGTCTGCAGGTCGTACCGTGCCACCGCATCGAAGTACTTTGTCTGGAATCTCTCTCTGAACGTCGCCCAAGTGACTGGTGCCGCTAACCCCATGGCCTGAGCTGCCCACCAATCGCGAGCCAAGTCTAACAACTGTAGGCGTACCACCGCCACCTTCTCATTCTCAGGTGTCCTAGCTGCTTCTAGAACCACCTCGGTATCCTGAAGCCAAGCGTCCGCGGCAATCGCATCTTCACTGCCGTCAAAAAAGGGAGGGTTCAAGCGCTTGAAACTGTTGGCCGCCTGATTCCCTTGGGGACCTCCTCGGTTTAGTGCATCATGAACTTCCTAGTGCAAGGCGTCGCCTCGACGATCTTGGGATGCAAGTAGTTCTCTGATAAGCCCTACCAAAGGTCCCTCATCCTGTCTAGCTGGTTGAGCGGGCGGAGCTGCCTGAACTGGAGGTTCTGAGCCTCCGGAAAGCATAACTCGGGAGGCTACTCCAGAGTGCTGAGCTTGATCTTCCTGGCGCTGAGGTGCTTATCGAGCTTCCTCTGGCTGGTTGGCAGGTCCGGGAGTAATGTCGCTGAAGAAGACGACATAGGGAACAGTAAGAAAAGGACCAGGACAGATCAATGATACAAGCATGTGATCAGGTCAAGAATCTCAGGGATTTGAAGATACGAGCAGAGATCAAGGGCGAATATTGATTGAGACATCTATTCGGTAAACCCTCACATTTCTTGAATGCCAAGACCTGCATGGGCCACCACTTAAACCGTGTCACGTCCCAGAACCAGAATACTGGAGAGCGGGGGCAGACATAGCCAGCTACGTATATTGAAATAGAATACATCTCAACTATACGGTCACGGCTGTCTAGATATGAGGGTTTACTACAAGCCAGCAGTCTCTTAAGGTCAAGCCTATTGTCTCAATCTCAAGCAATTAACAGAGTTACAAGATATTAGAGCATCAAATATATATATATAAGGCGTCCCAAATATTACATATTGGATGATCATGAAGCTAGTCGTACAAAATGATGGGACTAGCAAGAGTTCAGTCATACATGATCAACCCTAGGATTTGTTAATCATGCTTACAGCCCGTAGGCAGACAGTAAGTAAATGTGCATCGAGCTAACAGGTGCTCGTCGGCTAAACGCCTCAAAAGAATAAATTTACATATAAGTAGGTGAAACAAAAAAGGAAAACCCACTCTTGGCCCGGGTTCCGTCTAGTTGTCACCATTGGGCTGGAAGCTTGGTAGATCCTCGGGAGCTGCTCCGAAATCTGGCCACACAAAACCAGCTGGGTCAAACCCCAGAAAGAGCAAGTGCCACAAGGAGGCCACAAATAAGAACAAAAGCCAGCATATCAGAACATAAAGAATAAAAGAAAGTACAAGTAGTAAGGTACACAGGGCGATAAACGACTAGGGACGTGGAACCATTCCGGGAGCCAGGTTACAATCCTTAAACCAGACAAGGACCGGGATTGTAACCCTTCGACTGAATAGCTCACTGTCTCTACTCATTTATCGTTAAGATAAGTAAAATAAACATGCTCAGGAGATAGCATGTACTGGAGCTAGACAAGACTTAGACAAGGCTGGACACCATCCATTCACAATCGGCCAAGCAAGTACTACGGCTTACTACTTTAACTAACTAGGGTTATCACAAGCCTAATTACTAACAAGATGCAAGTGAGAAACTCCCAGTCCCAAGCCCTGCAGACTATCCAGTTATCCTTCCGCGGGTTGAGAGTTATAGGTGGGTACATTGTCTGGGAGACAAATGTACCCTTAGGTGACTTAGAGGGTGCAACACATGACAGTGTGCTGGAAATGTGCTCTACTCGTCGGCAAGCTACAAGTCCATTAATGCGCCCAGATAACGAGATTGCCTGTGACTGGAAATTCTCCATGTTCTAGTTTGATCTAATAATTAGCCTAATCCAATTCAGCGCGAGTCCCTGGCCGTGGTACCCAGAAAGTCACGTCCTAGACATGATGCAAGACAAGACAAGTGGATTGTACAAGCAAGCAAGCAGGAGCACCCACGGTGTCAGGGCAAGTCAAGTCAAGTCAAGTCAGGAGTGCGCCGCCACGGCCACTATCAAGTTATCAAGATAAATCATATCAGGGTGCTTGTTAGGAGTGCACCACTATGGGTCACTGTCATGTCAGGTTGGTCATGTCAGGAGTGCACCACTACGGGTCACTGTCGTGTTATGCTAGTTCCTTGTCATACTATACCAAGTACAATAGTCAATCCAAACGTATTAAGTAAAAATCAAGTTCATGACAAAAGACGTAAGGATATAAAATGGACGTAAAATATCTAATAAAATACCAATATATATAGGACTATAGAAGAGCCAAGCTTAAAGAAATAACCAAAACTCCAAAAGCCAATGGATTGCGCAAGGGGTCAGGGAGTTGGATTGCGCAGGTGTCAGTTGCGCAGGGTGCCAAGTGCGCAGGGGCACAGGGGCAGATTGCGCATGAACAGACTGCGCAGAAGTGAACTGCGCATGGGTGGATTGCGCAGGAACAGACTGCGCAGGAGTCAACTGCGCATGGGTGGATTGCGCAGGGGTTACTTTGCGCATGGCTGGCTTGCGCATGGATGGCTTGCGCCAGCGCAATCCAGCGCAGCGCAAAGCACTGGCTGAGGTCATGCGCAATCGGCCCTGCGCTAAAGAGCACAAGCCGGGGGTGCGCAATCGGCCATGCGCTAAAGAGCGCAAGGCAGAGGGATGTTCTTCCTGGCCGAGAGCAGGTCCAAGAACACCAAGAACTTCAATTCTTCATAACTTTGCCAAATCAAAACCAAATCTAGATTTTCAAAGTTCTAACTTGAGTAAAATCGAATTCTCTTCCACATGGAAGCATCAAAACATGCAAAAATCGAAGTTTAATAGATCAAAACCAAGAATTTTCGAAAATGGTTAAAACCTAGATCTAGAAGAATGAAAGCTCCAAATCACAAAATATCAAGTTCTAAAGTTGTTCTCCATGTTCTAATCTAGTTAATGGACAAATAAAAAGTGGTGCTTATTTGATGGCAAGGTGCACTTGCCTATGGGTTGGGGAGTTGTGTGGAAGAAGGAAGAAGTAGAAAGAAATTAATGGAGTTATGGAGGAGAGAGAAAAAGTTGGTAGGTTTTAATGAGGGTGGTTGTGATGGAATGGAGGTGGAGAATAGGCTAAGGTGTTCCACTCATGATGAACCAAACCAAATCAAACCAACTCCACAAAAATAAAACCAAGCCATGGTCCAAAATCCATTTACGAGAACCCGAATCCACAAGTCGAGAAAATAAAAATACGTGCCAAAAATCAAATTACGAGTACAAATACGAAATACAGAAAATGGGGGTGACAACTCAGGAGTCCTTCTTCAAAGAATTCCGTCCTCGGAATTTAATCAAGGAGCTAGAGATTGCCACGACAAGCTATACTAAGCACAGACAAGCTACACTAAGCAGTTCAATCATACAATCATACAATGCAAGCAAGGAAGGAAAAGCGTAAGGCACAAGGAAGACATTATACCTTACGAGTCAAACAGGTAGGGGTATCGCGATCGGATGTCGTCCTCACACTCCCACGTTGACTCACCTAGAGAGTGATGACCCCAAGCAACACGGACTAAGTTAATAGTCTTGTTCTTGAGCGTCTTTTCTCTCCGGTCCAATATAGACACGGGCCTCTCCTCATACGAAAGGTTGGTACCAACAACCAATTTCGAATGATCTAGGATATGGCTCGGGTCCGGGATGTACCGTCTTAATTGGGATACATGGAATACATCATGTACCTCACTTAGCGACGGCGGAAGAGCGAGACGATAGGACACATCGCCTACTCGCTCCAGAATATCGAACGGCCCTATATACCTAGGACTAAGCTTTCCTCGCACGCCAAAACGAATGACGCCGCGGGTAGGCGAGATCCTAAGGAATACATGGTCACCGACGGCAAATTCTAAGGGACGCCGATGAGCATCGGCCCAATGGCGCTGGCGATCCTGAGCAACTCGGAGGTGATCTCTGACTTTCCTGACCACTTCAACCGTCTGAGAAATCAGTTCTGGACCGAGCATCTGCCTCTCTCCAACATCGTCCCATGCTAACGGGGATCTGCACTTCCTACCATACAGAGCCTCGAAGGGTGCCATCTGGATACTGGCCTGAAAACTATTGTTGTACGAGAATTCCACCAGGTGCAGGTGATCCTCCCACGAGCTACCGAAGTCAAGGGTACACGACCGCAACATATCTTCGAGGGTTTGTATAGTACGCTCTGACTGTCCATCTGTCTGCGGATGATACGCTGAGCTGAACTTGAGACGTGTCCCCAAACTTTGATGAAGACTGCGCCAGAAGTACGATGTGAATCTCGTATCCCTGTCTGATACTATGCTGACTGGCACTCCGTGAAGTCTGACGATCTGCCTGAGATACATCTGTCACTCCCCAATCCTGGAATACGTATTTTAATACGTAAATCCATAAATTGTATTTACCTTGAATTTATACGATATTTATTATGCAGTATTTCTTCATGCATTTCCCAAAAATATTCGACAAAATATTCTTTCCTAATTTATTTTCTGTATTTTGGCCTACAGTTTTGGCTCATTTGGGTAACCTATTTTTGGTTCACCCATGGTTCATCATGAACCCTTTGGTTCATCATGAACCCATGGGTTCAAGATTCTATATAATAACTCATCTCCTTCTCTCTCCTCTCATTTACTTCTTCTCATTTACTTCCTTCACCAACCAAGGCAAGTACCAACTTGCTCAAGAGAAGGATCCATTATTTTGTTAATAATTCTTACAAAACTATTTGCCAAAACATGTTCTTCTCCTCAATCTATACTAGTTTAGAACTTGGAAATTTCTATTTTGAAGCTTTGATTTTTGTAGATCTAAGTTTTAATCATTTTTGGATTTTGTATGGTTTGATCTACTTTAGTTGGATTTTATGGGTTTTTGATGCTTCCATGTGGAAGAGCATTCAGTTTCACCCAAGTTGGAGCTTTGGGAATCTGAATTTGGAGTTCGGATGGCCAAGTTATGATACTTTGAAGCTTGGGTTCAGCCATGGTGTTCTTGCTGTTTTGGAGAAGACAGTGAACAGTGTGCTCCTGTTTGAGCACGCTTCCTGTTGGAAGCGTGTCTCCCCTTGAGCTTGTGTGACTTTTCACGCAGCTCTTCCCTTGAGCTTGCGTGACTTTTCACGCTGCTCTCCCCTTGAGCTTGCGTGACTTTTCACGCTGCTCTTCCCTTGAGCTTGCGTGACTTTTCACACAGCTCTTCCCTTGAGTCTGCGTGACTTTTCACGCAGCACTCTCCCTTGAGCTTGCGTGACTTTTCACACAGCTCTTTCCCTTGAGTCTGCGTGACTTTTCACGCAGCACTCTCCCCTTGAGCTTGCGTGACTTTTCACGCAGCTCTTCCCTTGAGTCTGCGTGACTTTTCACGCTGCTCTTTCCCTTGAGCTTGCGTGACTTTTCACGCTGCTCTTTTCCTTGAGCCTGCGTGACTTTTCACGCTGCTCTTTCCCTTGAGCCTGCGTGACTTTTCACGCACGCTGCCTTGTTGTGCGTATGCTTTTGATATTTTATTAGATATTATATGCCCATTTTATATCCTTACGCCTTTTGTCCCGAGCATGATATGAGCACTGATGTGACCCCGGAGAACAAAGTGTTCCTACCTGATACATGTACCTGAATGTCCCAGTTCTTGTTCATGCTCGACAAATGACTCGTAACTCCACGTGGCATATTTGTAATGATGCATTACACTAAGGAGGGTAGCACATGTTGACATACTGATTGACATGGATCCTCACTTAGGGTACTCGTACTAAAGTACGACTTTAGGAGGATAATCATGCAGGCCACAGCATGAGAGTCCAAGATTTCACCTAGGGTTAAACTAGGCAACTAAATATACTAGATGCATGGGGAGGGCAGAGTCCCGAGATCGTGTTACACCAGTCGCCCTGAGATATTGTCTTGGCGCGCCGGCTGGTCTCCACGGATACTGTGTCATCCGCAACGAGTGGATGACTGTATCCGATTAATTCCTGCTATATATTATATGTCTTGGCAAGGTGGCCTCACGAGGGACCTGTGCTCCATGACACCTGTCTACGCGAACCCCTGGGTTGGCTAGCCTTGCTGGAAAGATACGATCTGAGGATTTTCTAATAACATGACGCGAGGATAACCTCGTTCCACTAGAAACTCGTAGACTTGATTGGCCGTGAAAACGACTTGCATGTTTCCTATTTACCTTCCGCGAATAACCGAGGGAAGCGGACTGTTGTGGTACGTGATCCAACCCATGTTCTTGTTTGATTGTTGGGTTGGTTATCGTACTATGACAGGCTGTGGACCGAAGTTATGAACGGAAGACTTATTCTGGTTGTGAAGTGCTACTTCTGTGAATGACTGAGGAACATGGTCTATCATGGTACATGATCCAACCCATGTTCTTGTTTGATTGTTGGGTTGGTTATTGTGCTGCGATAGGCTATCGACCGAAGTCACGATCAGGAGATTTTATGGTTTATACCTTTTTAACTTATGTGAAAGTTATAGAGTACGACACGTCCCGACTCCATGCGGCACCTTTTGTCCTTGTTTGGTTGTAAGAGTGCCATATGGGTTCGAGGATGTTGCGCTACCCTATAATAGTAGCATAAGTATTACTATTATCAGTCATTCTATTAGTTGGGTTTTTAATCTTAACTCTTGTGCCCCTTTGGCGGTACTTGCTATTCGGGGCTGACCCCGCTGGTTTTGTTTGGCCAGATCTCGTAGCAGAGCCAGAGGACACGATCTTCCTCCCTGACATCCATGGTGCATACTAGGAGCATGGCGGTTCGGGGACTCGAGTGGGTTTCTTCTCCACCACTCCTGCTTATACTTTTGCGGCGTTTAGCCACCGGCACCTGTTAGCCGGATTACTTAATATTTTGTGTCAGTACATAATTGTAATTAAACAGACTGCAGCTGTGTATAATT